>APFE030460312.1:18060-30816 GCA_000404065.3 Pinus taeda
GTCTGTGTAGCAGACTGATGATTCGGATGGAGTCATCATCCTTTGATTTGGATGATCATCTGTTTGGCAATGATGTACATTTGATGTCTTTATATTCTTGAATATATCACAGCCCAGATGGATGAAACTAGATCCAGGGTCTTCAAAACTCATTCCATCTTCACTCGAAGTACAAGTTGATCCATGTGAAAAATGTTCTAGAGTCGAACATGGAAAGACATCGCCTGATTACCAGCCAATGATGTAAGCTATTAATAGGCACGAGAGGAATCACCAATAATGTCAATGATCCTCAAGGTACTACAGTACAATTCGCGTGGTGTGAAGAAAGGACTTAGCGTTGAACGCCACGCAAAATCTTCCGATCGAAGGCCATTGATGTAAACCTGTTGCCGAAAGTGAGAAACTTGCCATTGAGGCATGCAAGCTTCAAAGTACTCAAAGGGGTTGTTCCTAAGTCAACTTCTTGGATAATGAGCTGATGTCGACAAGAAGTGACCCATCGTAGGAGGGCCTTAATGAATCCCACATCAACGACATAGAACGAAGCAAATGATTTTGGAGTTGAAAACGATCTGATGATACAGGGTTTAGGGTGGCGGTCATGAAAGAATGGAGCGTGAATGTATTGCAGCAGATGAGACACAGGTGAATTCTCTGAGCGACTTCTCTTGAACATATTGGTGACACTGACGATGGATTGGTAGCGTTAGCCCCAAAGATGGATGGTCTGACGGACCAATGGTGATATGACCAGTGAACGGAACAAACCAACCCGACTCGGATGCAGAGAGAAAGTGTCATGTTCAAGAGCGACTTGCTACCAATAAAGTTTCTTCAAGTTTTCTTCCCAATTTTCCCTAGTCATTGTTGACCAATACCTCTTTATTTTTGTCAAGCTTGAGGAGGATAACATATTCTTATTCTATAATTCGCCCTTCAGGCGAACCTGTCGCTATGTTTTAACGAGCCTAGCGACAGTGAAACTCGTTCTCATCCATTTGGACAAGTTTGTCGCTATTAGGTTTTAACGATTTTAACGACAAAGATAACTCGGTCCTTTTCAATTTTAGATAGTCTGAAAGCGACAGAAAGGAAACTCCAATGATTCTTTTTCGTCATATAATCTCTTAAGTCTGAAAAAGCATAAAATAATACGAAAGGGATGAATTTTCGATAGTTTTAATGAGCCGAACAAGACAAGCGCTCGATATTTTTGTGTAATAATCCCTCAAGTCCAAAAATATTAAAATCTAGAGGAGGGATAGCACTTACGATGACTTTAACGAGACGAAGAGGCTAATCGCTCGGCAATATTTTCATATTTTACGAGTCAGTTGAAAAGAGCTTAAAGGAGACTCGCTTTTCGAGGAACGAGTGATGATTTCGAGTAGCGGTTGATTCTAGGTAAGGTTTGGAATTTTCCAATCACGGTAGTGTCATGAGGATGGCTAACAAAATTACTCTTCGCAAATGTTCCTCGAAAGGGGTAAACAATCAAATGGAGGCTAATGATCGGCTAAAATAGAGT
The DNA here is from genome assembly GCA_000404065.3 of Pinus taeda. Taxonomy (NCBI): domain Eukaryota; kingdom Viridiplantae; phylum Streptophyta; class Pinopsida; order Pinales; family Pinaceae; genus Pinus; species Pinus taeda. The sequence continues at coordinate 19,592 of APFE030460312.1, forward strand.
GGAGGTGATGACGAGAACACGACCAAGGCTCAAAAGCTGATGATAATGCATTCACAATGGTTATTTATTGGGGATCAGTTCATTTTTTAATGAGCTTAAACTCTGGGGGAAACATTTTCTCATTACTTATGTTTATTTTTTAACGAGCTTGAATTCCGAGTTAAAACTGCTCGTGATAATGGTCATTGATTCCTTGATTCACCATTAGCATTTTGTTCTTTCAAAGATTGTACTACCTGTTCAATTGCTTCATCAAACTGATTAGAAATGAAAACATATGCTTGACAAATGAGTTAAGAACACTAATACTTTACTTGAATTACGTGAATGGTAATTTAGAAGTGACTTTTACCTCTCATTTTACCATTTCATTTGAACTTGGTTTGTTGGAGCTCTGGAGGTGCTTTTCCCCTCTGATTTTCACTAGCTGATTCCAGGAGATTTTTTGGACAATTCGTGACACCTTCTGGACCAGGTAGGAGCTAAAATTGTTCTCTTCAGTTGCATTCTTCTCTTTTCGAATTCTGAGCATGTTTCCTTGCTTTGCTGAGCCTCTTGGGTTTGAAAAATTCGCCATGGCTCCATCGCAGCCTTCCTTAATCGAAAGGTGTGATGCATATTGGCCTTATCAATGGCCAGTCAGTATGCATTGCTCCCAGTGCACTGCTGGGGTGCGATGGGCGCAAGGAGGAAACTTTTTGCACAACTTTCTCATGGATTTTTGCCTGCTTTTTGCGAAATCAAGACCCTGACTCTTCTCTTGTTTGTTCTTCAGAGGTTCATTGGAGCAAAATGGTTGTTACATGGCGAGAACGGGAGCATGAAGAAGAGGACATGGTTTCTTTACATGATCCGGGTACAGTAACTGCATTGTGGAACTGTGGCCTGTTGAAGTTTTTTCGCATCTCTAGCATGAGGAAAAAAGTCTTGTTGCAATATTTCCTCAACGCCTAGGATCCTACCAACTAGGTGTTCCAGATCAGGGGCAAATCTATCCCCTTGACTGTCATGGACATCTATTTTTTGACCGGTTTATCGAGGCATGGTGCCCCTCTCTCATTATCGGGTCCCGCCCCTGGGGGTGAGTCCGTGAGGGAGTATATTCACCGGCACTGCAGAGAGGGATCTCAACCGAGTACAAACGGCAAGATCAATATTTGAGATGTCACTGGCCGGCCCTTGAGGACCATTCTGTTCACTTTTGCTAGACTGGCTGGTAGTACGGCTCTTCTCATAGCTAACAGGTCTTACATGCAATATGCTTTGGAATGCCTTGAACCGAAGGTGTTCAACTGCTGTGATGCAATACTCTCTGTGATGAAAAAACAAATGACCAAAGTGAAAGGCGGGAGATCCAAGAATTTCGGCTATGGTTCTATTTTGACCGCTTTCGCTTTGGAGAAGATCCCACTGATGCAGCCGCAGTACATCTCACTTGGTTTACCTCCACCGAATGAGCCACAGATGCAGAGATGGGTTGACCTTATGTCTCGACATGCTGGCCAGCCTCAGATTTCTTTCTTTGATACCTTCTTCGAGTGGTTTGATCGTCAGGAGATGGTGTACGCCAAATTTCCATATGTTGGCATGGACTTTCGAGGTGACCCGGATTTGGTGCTGCCGGTTGGTGAGCAGTGGGGCGCTATGGGTAAATTTTTTGAACATATCTTTGTTTATTGTTTTTATAATTCTCTTATGTTTTCTTTGATCAAGACTAATCAAAACTCATGCGCTCATGTAGATATCGAACCAGTTCGACCAGCAGTATGCTAGAGAAAACCAGTTGTTGCTCCAGTAGGAGAGGCTGTGGGGAGGGCTATCCTCCGCAACCTTGATGTGGACGAGACTCTTTCAACATTACAAGATCAGGTCGAGGGTCTCACCCTTGGTATTCCAGATGTGAGGACCGACGAGCTGCCTCTACGGTTGCAGCGACATACTACTGGCGTGTCGAGTCGATGGACTAGGCTTTTACGCATGATCGCACAGGCGGTGACTTGTTATCACCAGCATCATTAGACTAGGGTGCCCCCTAGCATTTTGAGTTTTGGGTCATCTGACCGATTTTGTCTTGATTACGAAACATTATGTGTAAACCATAAACAGTCATCATATATATATTTTTGATTTTCGAAGTTTTCTTTCAATTAAGCTACGTGATCCTGTTGCAAATATTGATGAAATGCTTCTTTTTATAAATGTAGCAAATGTATATCTAATACATAATTTGCCAATGAGTCTATCAATGTGTTTAAATTTCTGGAAATATGCTGATATTGAATGAAATCAAACTGTCTTTCCAAAATTCTGACCCTTACGAACATGCGATAGATGGTTGGATTTCGTACAGAATAAATACCAGTGAGCTGTAGAATGACGAGTTGTGAGTCTAGCCTAACAACAAGTCGGCATACGCCATGTGCGATGGCATTAGAGAGGAGTTCTATCAACGCTTTTTATTCAGCGATATTGTTCGTCGACTGACCAATACATGCCCCTCTGAAACTCACTAACTTGCTGCTAGGATTGAAGATGGCCCAGGTCGCAGAAGATAGGTTCCGCGTACTACGACTCGCTCTGTCAGCATATCCAACGAATGATTCCAGTAAGTTCGACATCTGCAACAAATACAAAAAGTGGATTACTGAACAAAAACAATTACCCTTAACGAAAACAAAATGTAACAAAAGCATAGGGAATTACTATGCGGAATTAAGCATAGTAACGCTTGAGGTACAACTCGTTGCGGGGTTGCACCAGTGGAATCCCATCATAGTCCATCAACTCGTAGGCTCCTTTTTCTAATACACGTTTAACAATATAGGGACCCATCCATAAAGATTTGAACTTCCCTGCTCCCAACTTATCGGACTCCTGGTCGTAAAGTAAGACCAAATCACCTTCTAAGAAGACACGAGGTTTGACATTTTTGTCGAACTGTGCTTTGACTCGTTTCTTATGGGTTTCGTTAGCCGAAGCAACATCATGATGGGTTTCATCCAATTGGATTAGTTCCAAGAAACGAGCCTCTTCTTCTGAAGTTCTAGGGAGAAGGTCGACTGCAAACTTGAGGGACGAGATTTCACACTGAACTGGTAAGATTGCTTCCAGACCGTACACTAGTTGGAAAGGTGTAAACCCGGTTGCATTTCTCACCGATGTCTGGTATGCCCACAAGGCCGAGTACAGGATCAAGTGCCAAATCCGTTTATGGACTCCAATCATCCTTTGCAACATGCGCTTCAGGACCTTGTTGATTGCCTCAACTTGTCCGTCAGCTTGCGAATAGTATGGAGTAGAGCTGTCGTCGGACAGTCCTAATTTGGCAGCCAATTCAACCATCATGTGATTGCGAAATGTGATCCATGATCTATGGGTATGGCCTGTGGAACGCCGAATCTGGAGACTACGTGATTAAAAAAAAAAAGGCCAGTCGTTTCGTCGCTGTTGTTTAATGTAGGCATCGCCTCGGCCCATTTGGTAAAATATTCTACTGCGACTATGATATACCTATGCCCCCCAGACGAGGTGGGGTTACATGTCATGAAATCTATGCCCCATTTGGCGAATGGCCCAACAGCAACTACTCGTTGCAATGGTGTGGGTGGTCTTCTGGTTTTTCTATCGAAGATTTGGCAAGCATGGCAACTTCTTACTGCGGTTATGCAATCTTTGAACATTGATGGCCAGAAGTATCCTCCTCGCAAAATATTTTGCACCGTAGCATAACCAGATTGATGCCCCACACACGCGCCTAAATGACAATCATTCAGGACTTTTTCAGCCTCCTCATGCGTGAGGCACCTCCGCAGAACTGTATCGATACCACGATGGTAAAGGGTATCACCGATGATCACGTAGTCTTTCAATTGGTATCGAATGCGTTGTTGTTCGGAGCGTGAGGTATTAGACCTATATGTTTGGGTTTGGAGATAGATGATTATATCTCCATACCACGGATTGCTTGAAAATATCATAAACAAATTTCCATCCACGATTGCTTCTTCGGATGTTGCATCCTTGGACGACGATGGGGGATCGCATAGTAACTCCGCGAAGACCAGGGCTTTCTTTGATTTGGATTTTTTGAATTCCATATCAAACTCTTGTAAAATTGCTATCCATTTTGAATATTTTCCCCCAACAACTGTCGCAACAATATATAAGTCATGGGGTTGCAATCTGATAAAATGGTAGTTTTTCTAAAGAGGACGTAGTGGCGAAATCTCTGTATCACTTGAACAGCTGCTAGGGCTAGCTTTTCATCGTAGGAGTATTTTATTTCCGTATCATTTAAGTTTCGGCTTAAATAATATATAGTATGTTCAATTCCATTATCCTCTTGAACTAAAACCATCCCTTGGTTGTATCCAATGCAGCCAGATACAGGTTAAAGTCTTTTTGATAATCAAGAGCATACATTAATGACGCTTTTATTAGAAATTGCTTTAAAGCATCAAAGGAGGCTTGCGCGACCTGATCCCAAATGAAGGGTACTTCTTTTTTCAATAGACGAGTATAACCTTTAGCAAGTTTGGCGTAATTTGGAATGAATCTCCGAAGAAAGTTCGCTTTCCCTTGGAGTTTCTGAATCTGAAGCAAATTTGAAGGTGGAGGCAAATCAATGATTGCCTGAACCTTACATGGGTCGAGACGAATCCTGTCCTTTGAGACCACAGAGCCAAGTAAACGACTAGAACTGACACAAAACACACATTTGTGTGGGTTTAGCCGTATCTTATAGTGTCGGCAATGTAGAAAAATCGCCCTCAAATGTTGTGGATGATCTGTCTGCTTTCAAAAATGAGTCGGAAGATCGTCAAGATATGGTTGAACAATGTTCTTGATGTCATGGAAAGCATAGTTCATTGCTCTCTGAAATGTTGCCCCTACATTCTTTAAACCAAAGGGTATCTTGTGATATGTGAATGTGCCCCATGGACAAATAAATGCAGTCTTTGACTGGTCCTATGGGCGGATATTTATTTGATTATACCCGGAAAATCCATCCATAAACGAAAAGATTTCACATCTGGTGCATTTGTCAATTATCTGGTCAATAAAGGGCGTAGGGTAGTTGTCTTTTGGACAAGTTTGATTTACATCCCTATAATCGACGCACACTCTAATCGTTCCTTGTTTCTTCATCACAGGAACAATATTTGATACCCAATCGGTCAGAGGAACCGGGTAAATAAAACCAGCATGAAGGAGTTTTTCAACTTCTGCATTGATGGCAACGGCTTTCTTGGGGTGCACCTGCCGTAGCCGTTGTCGTACCGGTTTGACATCTGGATACATCTTAATTTCATGTTCAACTATGCTTGAGCCAATACCTGGCATTTCATCATATGACCAAGCAAAGACATCTCTAAACTCGTGAAAGAGAGTGCTATATACTTCTAGTTCTAAAGAAGAACAAGATTTGCCGACATGAATATTCTCTACAACATTTGTTTTGGTTGAGATATCGATGGTGATGCTCTCTTCAATATTGGATAGGTTTCGCTTGGAATCCACCATATTTACAGTATTCGACAGAAAGTCAAAAAGTGAGGGATGGTCTAGGTCACTGGAATTATCTTCTTTCCAATTCAAAAGATGGGAACGATGGTGGTAATCTTCCCATGGTGCCCCGTCAATCATCATTGATTGAACGATTCCTTCTTCTGTAGAATGTACTTGCAACCAAGGATCTGAAGAGGTGCCATATTCCTTAAACCTATCTATCCAAATGCTTGATGAGCGTTGATACGGGTTTACCTCCCATACCGAAAACATTGAGGGCGATCATCCACCAACATTTGAGGGCGATTTTTCTACATGGATCCATATTAATATCGTTTTCTGACATCTTTTGAATGGAAGATATCATATTGCAGGTTCCCACTTTAGCCACATCCGCCAAATTGGTTGGAGGCGGTAGGGTAAAAGTTCCCATTAATGTGGGGTCTTTTAGTAGGCCTACTCTGATATTTTGAAGTGAATTAGGGCTTCCATGGATCATCGGAATGCTTCCCGTAACTTGTGAACTGTTGGGGAGAAAATTTTGTTGGTCCATTATTGTAATTCCTCCTTGGAGAGGAAATGCAATCTTCCTAAAGTAGGTCAACACAACAGCAGCCATGGCATATATCCAGGGCCTTCCCAATAGGATGTTGTAATCAAGGTTTCCATCGATAACTTCAACAGCAATTTCTACTATTTTGCCCCCCAGTTCAACTTGCAAGTTGTTTAATATCCCATATGGGGTGTATGTTCGTCCATCAAATGCTTTTAATGTCATTGATGATCGCGACAAGGTTGGATACCCTAAAGTTTTCCAGCAACTCATTGAAATAATACATGTGGATGCCCCCTCATCAATAATTGTTCTATGAACAGTTTTGTTGAGGGCTTTCACTTGAATGAGGAAAGCTATTTGAGCTGGTAGCTGAGGGTCGTATCCTTTGTGATTAAAGGACACAAGATTGGAATCCATTGGGTCAATCCCACCTATTGTTGATAATGAAGCCTTCTTTTGGGATGGGAATTTTGTAGTACCTCAAGTGTCGACATCGCGGAGGGCAATTGAGCGAGATCATCCACTATATTATATTGTTGTGTTGCTCTGGCACGAGGATTAAACGTCAATTTGTGTACTACTCCCTTTGGTGGTTTTATTGTTAATTCAGGAATGATGGGTGGCACAATTTCGGTCGAAGTTGTTGTCGAACTACTAGGTTGACCATTATCCTTGTTGTTCAACATCTATGGGTTCCCGTAATCTTTATTCCTTGTCGATATGAGAGCATCATTCAGTTGCTTTGAAACCGACAACAATAGCACTTGGGACGGGGAAGCATTTTCGCTAGCAACCAGATTTGTTCCTGGGTTTGGAAATGAATCAGTCAATACAGTCGAGGTTTTTGAACTCTTGAAGAAGTTTCTAAGTTCAACTTTATATGGACACTCTCTAGTCCAGTGATCCTCATCACATATTAGGCATGGACTTCTTGGTTTCTTATCCCCATAAGGGTTTGTAGAAGATTTTTCAAGAGATGACTCCTCCTGGTTCTTCTTCTTCCCTTTCTCTTTCTTCTTGCCTCCTGGTTGCTTGGGTTCTTTTCCTTTGTCTGTCGACACGGCATTTACTTCCGAGGCTAGAAGTTCTTCATTTGCGTTTTGACTTGAAACTGTGTGGGCCTTTTTCGACGTAGCCTTTACTATTTTAGTGCTTGTCATACCTATCACGCCATCGCCAGCATGAGAGTCTTTGTTTGATTTAGGAGGGGGAGGAACGGAATATTCTGGTCTAGGAGCATCGGGGATTTTATCGTAGAGCGTGCCAGATTGAGTATAGATCAAGTCTAGATATTGTGCACGAGCAATGATTTTCTCTTCAGTGACGACTCCTCCCTTTGCCACATCTTCTGTAATAGAAGGTAATAATGACTTAATAAACCATTCAGCCAATAGCTGATCAGGAACATATGTTTTTACCATTCTACGATGACGTCACCACTCATGAATATGATCGGATATGTGAGTGGCCTTCGTCTGTTTGAAATTGGTAAGCAACTCAGTTCCTATTTCGTACCTTATGGGTAACTGAAAATGGGTTAAAAAGGTTATGGCTAGGGTACTGAAGTTATCAAACGAAGCTCTAGGCAATTCGATATACCATTTTGCTGTCGGACCAGTTAACGTTCGCTGAAAGAGGCGAAGTCTAATCGAATCATCATTGAGGGTGTTGGATGAACACCATAGATGAAAGTTCATCACATGATTCGATGGGTCTTCACTTGGATTTCCATTAAATTTAGGAATATCAGACGGAAGTTTATGCAGAATCGCCGACCACCAAGGGGCGTAGGCAATTGGATCATTCGTTAGTCGATTTAGATCTGGTAACTCTAAAGTTGCCACAAAAGGCAACTGTTGATTCAGGCTTGGTGAAGCATACCCAGGATAAGATGGAATTTCCTGAGCAGTTGGTCTTTGCATACCAGCATAATGCATTTGATGTTGTAATTGTGGTAAGGTTGATGGGTATAACCATTATGATATGGTTGATATTGTCGGTTTTGATTATACGGTTGCCCATTACTTGCAAAGACTTGTTGCTCATATCCTTGGTAAGCTTGTTGGAATTATGGTTGTTGGTATTGCACCAGCCATGGATGTGAAGCCATGAGCTGTTGTCCAGTACTGACTGTTTGACCAAGATGGTGGGTGATGATCCCCGTTTGAACCTGTGTCATTCCACTAGTTGGTGATTACGGTCGTGTCGTAGGTACGAGAGGTTGTTGCATTATAACCTGAGAAACCTGAGGTTGGCATACAACTAGTAACGCTTGTACTTGCGACACTACCACAATAGCTGGCATAGTGGGGATATTTTTCATAGGCAAACTTTGTTGCATTGAGTATACAACTCTTGGTTGTTGAGGCAGGATTGGCACCCAACCACTAGTTGTAATTCCAGCATAACCTAAATTCTGTTGTGAACTCTCGCATGGTTGTCCTTCGGAAGAAGGCAATGAAAGGGTATACGACCCTCCATACGATGGTAATCCAGTACTCAAAGGAATGATTTGCCTTTGAGGACCAGTTTGCCCAAATTGACACTGTGAAGGATCAATTTGTCGAGACTCAACGTAAGAGATTCCAGATACAATTCTGAATGAACAACAGGAACAGTCCATACTGTCGAAACAGCCCCTGGATGGACTCCATCCATCAATTTAGAGCTATTTGGGATAGATGGCACTCCGACGAACATTGTTGGGGTAGTAGCAGGAATTTCTACCGCTGCTGTGTTGGATGACATAGTCCTAGATGTCGATGGTTGTTCAGACATATTAAGCCTATCCAAAAGATTCCTTAGCGATTCTTCAGGAACTTCTGATGGCAGGAGAATAACTTCTGATGAAGAAGGATATAGGGTGATCCTAGCTCCAAATTGCGTTGGAGTGTTAGTTAGAGGATCTTCCACAATCTCTTCTATGGCAATCAATCCAGGTGGAAGAGGTAGACCGTCAGGTCCGTAAAATATTTCTAGTGTCGAAGAAGATATAAGTTCTACAGCAACAGACGTTTGGGGAGTAACACCTTCCGAATCAGCTGTAGATGGAGCCGGTTCAGGAATAGAAGTGTTTACCGTCACATTAGGATCAGTTGTAATGTCCTTTTGTTGCTGCAGAATTTCTTTTGTAGAGGAAGGGATACCAGAAATGTTTGGAGTAACAGGAGTCTCTAAGGATGTCGGAGTACTTGCCCCAAGCAACCTAGGGGACTTTGATCGGGTCAAATGAGTTCGTTTTATCCGGAATAGTTTCATTTTCGGAGTCAATGACGGTTGACTCGTAAGTCTCCACGAACGAAGGGGTTTTGATTGACTTTCTTCCACGATTACGGATTACTTGATCAACTCAAAATAAAAAGGGAAAAATGTTTCCGAATTAAATGAATTTTAGATGCTTTAACACAACTTGTTTTTTCAATTTTTAAGAGTCAAGAAAAAACAAAAGATTACTCTAGTTGCCTTCGATTTTTAATGAGCCTGAAGTGACAAGTGCTTAGATGGACCTTTTCCTTTAAGGAGTCTGAAAAGGAACGAAAGAGATTTCTCTGGAAATCTAGGCAAAGGGATTACCAAACCAATCACAAAACTGCAGAATACTTTTTACGGTACGGCAATCAATCTTCCCGAATGTTGTGTTCAGTGCATTGCAATCGATAGGACGGCAGACACGGCTTCCTAAGGATAAAGGATATAGCCTATTGTGGTCTCCCAATATATACTCTGCGGTACGTGGGAGCACAAGTCCATACTGGCACTTGTCATCTCAAAGTGGAGGAATCACCCAACCAACAATGAAAACAACAGTTACCAGGTTTTACGACGCTGGAATACGTCTCTAGCCTAGACTTCTAGATGTTGTGCGTTAGGTTCCAGAGCATTTTTAGATTCATTAAATTTATTTTATAGTTGATCTTGTTTAAAAATTTTCTTTTCAGGTTCACTGCGTGATGTGTATACAATTCCTAAAATGCATTCTAAGATGATAAACAAATGTTTAATCTTCTTTTGGCAATGAAAATCCTAGCTACTAAGGAAAGAGAACTGAGGGTCTTTCAACAAAGAGCACAGAGCACACACTAAATGCACTATGCTAAATCAAACCAAGCAGCCTAAATGCAAATGCACATGCATGTATTTGTTTTCAGCCTTCTTAATGTATGAAGGACAAGAAGAATGCTAAGTGAAAATTTGAATTATTTTCCAAAGCGACAATACTAACAATTTGTTTTTCAAAATGAAGTGAAGATAAGGACGACACTTTGCGATTTCGAAATGAAAATTGTTTTCGACACTTGAAAAACTACTAATTCAAATCACATACAAGAGTAACAGTACAATCGACTATCAAGAACAATGGGATTCTCTTCTATGGCTAAAAACGACACTTGCGACACTTTCAGATCAAGGAATGACAGTCTGATTACGCTACTTCTTTGTAAAAGAGAACTGGAAATGGTGCACAATACATAAAAACACTTACAGTTCTTTGCACATTGGAGGCGGAATGATGGAAGAGAAGAGGGTTTCCATAGAGATATACTGACCACAGACAACAAAACTCCTGAATAGAACTGAAAAGAGTGAAGAAAAACCAAAGTCTAAAGGTAAGATTAACCTTCCCTGACCATCGCACCTGTCACATAAGGAATCTAGTATGCAGTGCACCTACTGCACACGGGAAGTGTGATGCATACAGACTGCCTTGAAGGGAGGGTGCAATGGTACCAGTGCGAGACTTTTATCCAGTCTTTGATCATAATTTGCAGTTCAGTTCAAGGATTTAGGCCGAGTAAGTGATGTTCAATAAATATAAATCACAAGGGTTGATCTAAGGAGGTTACTAGAGCCACCACTTAGGGCAATTAAAGTGTTTGCAGATCGATTGTTCAATTTATAAACAAAACCCGTAGATAGACTGAAGCAGCATTGATCTACTTTGCACTTGCATAGCAAATGCAGTTCGAAGGCTAGCTGGCTTGACTTCAGGCTCCGTCTGTAAGTTTATAAAACAAACAAAAATAGACTAACAAACAATCTATTCACTCCCCAGTGGAGTCGCCATTTTGTTACCGGGAATAGTGTCCACTTAGAGCTGCCTATTCCCACTAAGACTAGTAGCATCTTAGAACAAACAAGTTAAAACTACTTTCCATTTTCC
>APFE030460318.1:12530-46285 GCA_000404065.3 Pinus taeda
ATTTTCAATGTTAATTCAATTTCATTTAGCCCTGAATTGGAGGAAATATCTACTATTTGCATCACTATAGTAATAAAAAACATACGTCATATGAGCATTTTAAAACAAAGTTATGAAGTATAAAAAAAAATTGTCTACAATTTCTCTCCAACAACTTGTTTTTATTGTACCAATATTATCAATGAATCAATGAATTGAGGTCAATGACAATCCAAAACATGTGCCACACACTTCAAAAGCTACAGTGACTAAGGGAGAAAAAAAGATTAAATTTATGGATAAAGAGGTATGTGTTTTTTAGGCACTTATTATTTACTATTAAATATTATTGGGAAGTTTTATGAAATACTCTTTGTACAATTATCTACCATTTGATGTACTCAATACAACAGTATTATGTATCCACACAACCATGATACAATTAATAATGCACTCATTTCTGGAACTAAAACTTGTCTGCATGTATTGCACATTTTAATATTTCAATGTTAATATGATAATTAATCTCACAATGCATAATTTTCCCTATAATTTTGTGATTTTCAATCTTAGTATTTGTTTTATCATGTTATTTTACAAATAATTCATTCTGGTGCCTTTCTTATGGGTTTCATATTATATTTTTCTTTGGCTTGCAGAATTGTACAATTTACTACATTAGCTCACTAAACTCAAAAAGTAGAAATACAACAATAATGTGAAACTCATTTCTAAGTAAACCAAGAAGTCATAAATAACATGTTTTATTATTGTCCTTTTTGAATTTTTTTGCTTTACATTGATACTAAGGTCTTTTTTTCACAACATGAATTATGATATATTGATTTTTGTACTAGGCCTGTACAAGGTCTCCCTATGTGATTCATCTTGATATTGATATCTAGTGAAATCTAACTATTGTTGTTGTAATACTTTCATGTAAAATGAACTTTTTCATCTATTACACAATCTATACATGGTTATGTTTGATCTGTGCTTATATTGTCTCAGCTGCCAACTTTGCAGGAAATTTCATGATTCTCGAACATCAGAACCATCACGTGTTGTGCATACTCTTCTATTGTCGTCATTTCTAGCATAACAAAATTTGTATGTTTGCCTTTTTTTTCATATCTCTCTTTGTATTTTCTCATCCAATTTAACTAGAGGTATAGAAATGGTATTTCATGAATGAGACATGAATTAAAAAACACATTGATTAACATTAAGTCAATCTAAGGATCCAAGGACATACAAAGTATCTATATGCAACCCTAATAAAAGTGCTAATTAATAGATTTTTGTTAACAAGGACACAACATATATCTTCCAATAATTGAGCAATATTCCATTTTCCTACTCCTTTTCTAGGATTCTGATTGAAATAAAGACAAATGTTATTAGTGCTATTTCCTTTCATGTACCTGGTTAATGTTCATAGATTTCTTCTTGCTGATTTTGCAGTTATGCATTGTGCAAGATAATCAGAAATCTATGCCACTGAAGAGGAAACCAGAGAAAAACATGATAGTTATGATATTTGTGGTGATCTTAGATATACTCTCCTTTTGTTTAGACATTCAAAATCCAAAAAGTTGGTCACTCATTTACCCCTGCTATTTTGATATGGTTCTTATTCATTTCTTTCGCTGCAATATCACTACACATGATACAAGTGTCTTCAAAGATTTTTTTTGCAAAAAATATCTTCAATTACTTTAGAAAAAAATCAAAACAACTTTGTATTTTAGTTGGAGGAATAGTTCTATGTATAGAAAGTATATAAAATGCTTTCAACTGCCTGAAAAGTTTTCTTTGTGGTTATCAAACACAGTCTAAATTAGAAACTTTAAGTATGACACACGTAAACAATTATTTAGAAATTACCGAATCTAGCCTTGATCGCTAGTTTCAAGTAACTAGAATCCAAAAAATTATTTAGAAATTTACTAATCAAGTCTTTATTGCTAATATTAAGTAAATAACACATAAGAGCTAAATGTAGAATTGCATATGTTAGCCATTTTTCATTCTCAATTATAGTTAAGACATGATCATAAATTAATTGAGCATAAAAGGAATAAAAAGCTTATGTGTTACTGCTAATGTTCTTTGTGATTCCAAATAAAAAAGCAACACCCAATCGTTCCATAATACATGTTTTGTAATTTTTTGATACATAAGATATAATTTAAAATACAGACAATAATTTGCATTCTTGTTATCAGGTTTACAAGAAGCCTTTTTTTCTTTCCATGCATCATAATAATAATAAATAATAATAATAATAATAATAATATAATAAAAAATAAAATAAAATAAAAAATTGTTTTCTTGTAGACTTAAGTCGCATAATTTATCAAGAAACATTTTGTAAAAAAAATTAACCTCTGGACTACCTGACCTTTCGACCATGCAAATAGAAAGTCAGGATGACTAGGAATTTTATTATAAATAATCTAAGCGACCTCTAGACCCCAGCATTACCCGACATTCAAACTATCCCACCTAATTAAACCACTCCACTATGGTATAGTCAGTGTCAGGATACAATAGGTGAATCAAAAAACAAAAAAAATGCTCGACTATCTAACCTACGGCTGTACAATTGACACAATAAAGAGAAAAGTTGACTATAGTATAGGCAGAATCGAGATATAACAAATTAATCATAAAATCAGAAAACACCCGACTAGCCAAACACCTAACCTCTGTTCCGTCTGATCATGTGAATAAAATACTATTTTTGTTGATTTGTGTGTAGTGCACTTTCTAATAAAGATTTTCAAATTTTTTCGTCTGACTTTCAATTGATAATTTGTTAAATCAATAATAATTTTTTTAATTCATTCTTGATTCCCAAAAACAAAACAATTGGCCTATTTAGAGGGAATTAATGCACTCGTTCCTTTATGATTTTCACATTTTTCTAAACATGATTTCAAGATTTTAGGCTATTGTGCCTGTATGCTCTTTTCTGAAATATTGTTCGAAGAAAATTTGAATTAAAAATCGAGTACAAGTTTCAAAAAACTCTCTGTAAGAATAACATCATTTTTTTAGAGATTCCCGAGTGAAATTTCAACTTTTAAATTAGCAAAACTTATGTATGATCTATTGACATTTACAGTTCAGAAAATGCTAAAAAAAGGAAACTCCCTAGCGGAAAATTTAAGATTTTAAGGTATTTTTCTTGCATGCTATTCTCTTAACTCTTGTTTGAAGAAGTATTGAATCAAGGCAACACAATACGAGTTTCAAAAAATTATGTGTAATTCTAATGGTTTTTTTTTACAAATTGCGGAATTCAATTCCAAAATTTGAATAATCAAACTTATATATGCGTTCTTAGTATTTACAATTCTTAAAATTCCAAAAAACACAAAATCTCCAACTACGAATTTAAGATTTTAAGGTGTTTTGGTTGCATGCTCACTTCTTAAGTCATGTCGCAACAATCACTGAATTAAGGAAACATAATACCAATTTCAAAAAATTTCATGTAAGCATAACGCTATTTCTTTTACAAATTCTTGAATTCAATTTCAAATTTTAAATAAGAAAAGTCATATATCCTCTGTTACTATTTACATGTTATATAATGAGAAAAAATGGAAAATCTGCAATGAGAAAGCAAAAAATAGAGAAGATTAAAGAAAATATTGAGAGCATGGATGTTGGATCAACACAACAAGTGAACTTAAACACATTACTCATGTCAAATTTAACCTACAAGATGAAAAAAAAGGTACGATGAGCTGGTAGGAGATATTTGAATTCTTTGAGAAAATAAAATGGTTAAAAATCCGAAGAGCTACTGAAACAAAGAACAAATGTTTTGAAGCAATTAGAGCAACAAAGTTACATAAACTAGAAACTAGGACCCAAATGTTTTCCTATTATGTCATGATTTTGTGGATTCTATCTTGTGCTGATATTAAAACCTGAACAATATCTGACCATCAAGAAATTGTGATAGCTTCCTGGAAACCTAAAGTGTTTTCAGCCATATATAAGCTTAGGCCTTCGCAAATACCACTTAATTTTGAGTTCCTTCATAAGTTACGAAGTACTATCTTAAGTAAATGTCAAGAGAATTATGATATAGTAATTGAAGAATGGTTGAGAGAAGAATTAGAAGGTTTCAAGCTCAAAGGAAAAAAAGATTATCCAATAGCTACTTTTAAGAATCTTGTTAGATTTCTTATTAAACTTCTAAGTAGATTATATGGGAAACAGATCTTGAGCATTGTAAAATTAAATGGATCTGAATAATCCATAGTGTTTTGAATGAGGGGAAACACCTAAAGTGGGCTAACCTGTTGTCATAGAAGATCACAGATTCAATGAAACTATTAGTGTCATCTACTCCCATTTTCAATTATATTTTTTGTATGTTTACCTATTTGTTATATTTTGTTATTTCCTTAGTCCCATTTCCCCTCATGAAATGGAATTACCCATCTGACCATCAACTACCAATTCAAAATTATGCTCCTATTCTATGGAATCTAGTTTTAAATACCATTTTTATGATATTTTCCACTTTGTTTTGATTCCTTTGCATCAAGTCCTGTTTGGATCAATACCTTGGAGAATTAGTGAAAATGTAAAAGAAGGCCTAGAATAAATAGGTCACTGGTTTGTTGAAGAATTATTTTCCCACATCAGAGTTTTTGGTAGCAAAGTTGGTCCCCATCTTCTGCCCCAATATATTCCAGAAAGACTTTCTTTAAGAGAAGTGTCTAATCAAGCTGTTTTGTATGGGAAAGCCAAAAATTTGAGTAAGTTGCAAAAGAAACGCTGGCCTAATTTCCCAATAAAGTTTGGTAACATTGATATATGAGACAAAGGGCATGGAAGCAAAGAAGAGCTCGAGGAAATTTGGTTATTTACTTTGCCTCATTATGACTATGATCCTCAAGGTTTCATTGGAAATCATTATATAAAAAATAGTTCTATTAAAAATTGTATTCATCTGGAAGCACCTTTCAATGTGGTTTTTATATGCATTAATGATTTTCAACAAGCTGTCCAAAGAGGCAAGCTCCTACATAGTGAATCAAGACAGCAACTACAAGAATTTAGAGAGGAATTGTACACAAATTTTTTAAAGAAAAAGGCTCTACACCTCAACATTTCATTCGAAGAGTTAAAGTCTACCAATTTTTTGCAATTTAATTTCAATGAACTCACTTTAGAGCCTCCTATTGTTTCTTAGAAGGGAGAAGCAATAGGAATTGAAAAATTAGAATGTTTTGTTTTCATAGGTAAAGAAGTTGAATACACATCAATACAAAATCTGAAAGAGGAACAAGAATATACAGGAAGAGAAAAGACTCCAAAACAAGAAGGAACAACTAAAAAAGAGATTATTGTCATTAATTTTCTTGAGAAAACATAGCAAGAGAAACTAGAAAGTGAAAAAGTCGAAGAAATGGAAGTACCTAAGGAGAAAGAAAAACATGTATCTACTTAAACCCGTTCGAAGGAAAATGAACAAAAAATTGAATCATATAACAGTTTGGATACTATATCTACTATATATCCTTAGGAATCAGTAACACCGATTTCTAATAAGATTCCTTAGGAGCCATTCTTGTTTAAACCGATTTTTGAATTAGAGCCAATCTCAGATATTATTCCATCTTTGACACTCTAGAAACTGTATCTGAATTCAGCTAGCACGCTCAGGGAGACGTAAAAGAAAAATATCAGGAATCTTTCCAAGCTTTAGGAACTTTCATCAATTATAATCAATATCATTTGAATGAAATTGAAACTTCATATGATAACAATTTATAGAAAATCAAAATTTTGGAAGAAAAATTGAAGATAAATGAAACTGTGAAGAGAACTCGCAACGGAATTCTACTAATTTAATTCAAGGATTATTGTAGAAAGACAAAAACTGTAGAAATATTTTTAGAAACAATTGGAACAAGTGAATGCAAAACATGAAAAAAAGATTCAGGAATTGAGAAAATTACATGAAGATCAAACTTGTATCAGGAAGGAAGAAGTATAAAACAATTCTGTCATTATTGTCACAACTTTGCAACATGAAATTGAATCTCTCAAGTATCAAGTGAATGAGAATCAACATGCAACACAGAGTCTTGACATTTTCAAAGACCAAGCTTTACAAATTTCTCTGATTTTAAGGAAGAATCAATCAAACTTTTATAAAACAATGGATAAAATCTCAATTTTTAATCCATAAATCAAAGATTTAGGTGAAATAATTTATTCATTGGTAGAATAAGACAAAACAATTAAAAGCAAGTTTTTTTCTATACTTGATTGGGAAAATAAGTTTCAATATATTGAAATTCCAAGAGTTTCTAAGAGAGACAAAATATTGATGCTTGCTTCGCTAAGTTACAGGGGGAGAGAGAGAAAAAGAAATTAAAGCATGCATACAAACTACATATGAGAAATGTTTATCAATTTTGGAAAAAGGAATAGACTTTATAGAAGAATTTGACTTATTAGGCAGCAAGTCATTAAAGGAAGTAGTTCCAGGAGAATTAAAACAACCCACAAAAGATCTTGTTGTTAAGGACCAGGTAGAAATTAAAAACAATACAGTTTGGACATACCAAAGTTTCCAAAAATTTCTGCAACTACCTTTTGAGCAAATCAAGCTTATTGCCAAGTTTGAGGTCAGATATCAGAATAAGAAGAAAGATGCAGAAGGATTAATTTCCAACTGCCATATCAACATCAGTCAATTTCCTCCCATTTATTTCTCTGCACTATACGAGTTATATTCACAATGGGCAGCTCATATCGAAGTAAATGCACTTGGCCTACTACTTAGTATTGATTACGAAAAATATGAAGATGAAGAGAAGATGCCTGCTTTCCTACCAGAATTCAATTGAACATACAACATTTTAGAGTTCAGTATTTAATTTCAGAAAAACTATTCATTTTCATGTTCCAAGACCTATTTTATTTTATTAAATTTTAGTATTTATAGACCTTTATGTGTTGGTGCAAGAATTCAGACATGGATGTTTTTAATCAATTTTGAAATGCCCGATTTTTCAATATCATTTTTAGTGCTCATGTGTAATGAATTGTGGCATTTATGTCAGTGCATGCTTTTAATTACGTAATAAATGCCTATGATTTTACTCTATGTCTTGTGTTGTTTTATTCCAAATAAATATTTGATAATTATGTTTAAGATTCCTTATGAAAATTTTACAATTTACATCTTTTATAATGAGAAATTAAAAAATTATAGATTTATTTATTCTTAGTTGATCATTGCAATATAGTACTCAAATGCAGGCAAAGTTTCTCTCCTCTTTGACATAGATATTGTCATTAATTTTCTTTAAATTTTGCGCACACACACACACACACACATATATTCCAAAAAATACTAAAAACATTGGCTCGATAGTATCAAAATCTAAAAATATTTTGAAGTTTTTATTTAAATGTTCAACCAAAACATTTATGTTCAATCTTTTGAATTCAATTCCAATTAGGAATTTAAATTTCATGATATTACACGTGATGTTATGCTCATTTAATCCCTTTAATTGCTGGTATTTAGATTGATTAAATCATTGGTTAAATGAGCATTTGTAGTTGATATTAGTAAATGCATAATGTACAGGACTTTGGAGCAAGTGTTTGAAGAATAAAATCTCAAGAAAATATCTTTTGTTTTTGTATTGCAGATATATATGTTAACAACTAATAGTTCACAAATTCATTGTATTGTAAAACCTTTTTCCTCTATATGTCGATATGCATATGGCAGTAACGAGTTTATAATATAAGCTTGTGAATCATTGATATAATGCTATTGTTCAATGCTTCTAGTATCCAGGTGTTGTTTTAAGAAATTGATAACATCATTCTCATTGCAAATGAAACAATTATAAAAAAATTGTACACTTGTTTTTTTTTCATATTAGACATACCAAAACATGGTGCACGTGTACAAATAGACTAAAACAAACAGTCATCATAGTCACTGATATTTTTTCCATAGATCTGCAAACCTTGTTTAAGTAAGGATTGATCAATTAACAATATTTCAAAGTGTCCACGTGAGAATTGGTATGGACATTTGCATGGGCTAGTTTCTTCAGTTATTGAAGCTAGAATATCTATTATGCTATGTAACATAAGTGGCCCAAATTTTCCACATACAAATTTTGGATTATTTTGTAAAATACTGCATTCATGGCCATCAATGGTTGGATTGAAATGTAGATCTTAGTTTAATTTTAGCTTTAGATAGACAACACGACCTCTATTATAAGTGCTATGCAGCCATACCAAATAAAAAAATAAAAAAAATTGGAACTTTGACTGAGCACATACTCACTTGTTCCAAGAGGATTTTTCCTACTTGTCAATAATTCCTTATGTAAATTGGATGCAAGCATATCAATTGTTCCGGTCATAATTTTTCCTTGATCCCTGTTCACATTCATAATGCTTATAATATAGCAGACTCATCTATTTCTTGTTAAAATGTTTATAACTATAAATGGAACATTAAATTTACTATTCTTTTGAGCACAGTTGTACATGTTTCCTCAACAAGATACATTCCACTAGTTTTCGTTGCATTGTTGTTTCTTTTTATGTATATGTGTCATTATCTCCATGAAAGCAAATATGTATACAATGTGAAGCACAACGTAACAATGGATTCCATGTTCAACCTCGATTTCACACTGAGTGTGCCTAGAGTCCCAGCATAAGAGATATTATACACAAATCTAGCACAATGAGTTGGCCAAACGCTTGCAAATATTGTCAGAAAATTCTCTGTCAATTACTATGTTCTTGTATTCATTTGTATTAAGTATTTAGATTTGAACACAACTAGAACTAGAGAACTCAGAGTTATCAGATTGTTGTTGTAACAAAATAGGTCTTTTTAGAAAATATGTTATTTCTCTAGCTCAACCAATGTTCATGAAAATTTTCTTCTAGAAGTTGAATACAAAGAAAAAGACAAAAAATGTGCATTGCTTGTCCACTTGACATTTGTTGTATACTTATCAATGTGTTTCCAAGTTTGCAAATAGCTTCAATTTTTTTGTCTCAACAAGACATACGAATTTTTTCCGAATTTGTTTAAAATGCAATTGTAATGGAGAAATTATTTTTTTTCATATAAGAGCTGCAATATGATGCTGAACGATAGGCATATAAAATAGATTGAGCATATGTATTTCATTGCTACACTATGTTCTTGTATTCAATTGTATCAAGTGTTTTTCTTTGGATACAATTGTAACTAGATGTAAATTTATTACTAGATATAAATGTAAACATGAACAAACAAGCAATACATGCTTTAAGAACCAGTTAGTGAAATTATAGGAAAACTTTGCAGTGTAGCATACATAATTATGATATCAATAATTGAGTTGAAAGTCAAGAAAATAATTTCCAGTGTGCACACAATAAACTCTTTTTATAGCCTGTTGGATAGAGGAAAATCTAGTCCTCTATATTTCATTGTTCTGTAATTATTTTGAATGAAACTTATAATCTAAATATTCACCAAATAATTTGCATTCTTGTTCTCATTTTTACAACAATATTTTTTTCCCTTTGTGTGTCACAAAATCAATAAAAACAAAAGCCTATTTTTTTTTGAAGACTTAATTCGTAGGTCGAATTCAGAATTTTTTTGTAAAAAAAATACAATCTCCCGACTACCCGACCTTCCGACCAGACGACTAGGAACTAGAACTGACCACAATTTATTTTTTAAATAATCGAGCTGACCTACCGACCTCCTAATTTCCGGATTGTGAAACTACCCGACCTAATGAGTTCACCTGACTATGGTCTACTCCAGGTAATGATAGAATACACAAATCATAAAATAAAAACAAATTCCCGACTGTCCAGTCTTTTCACTGTACATTCGACTCATAAAAAATAAAAAAATCGAAACAATCCCAACAATAATATCATACTTTTCGTGCTTTTAGAGTTAGTTAGTCAAAGTCTAGTCTCCTTTATTTTTTTGTTCTTCAATTTTTTCTCTTGTTCCTCACAAAATGCATAAAATAAAAGCCTTAAACATATTTTTTTAAAATTAAGTTGGAAGTCGAATCCAGAAAACGTTTTGTAAAAGAGAAATACAACCTTCCGACTACCTTACCTTCCGACTACCAACATAGAGTGACTACAATTTTTTTTTAATTATAAATAATCGGCCCAACCTCGACTTCAACATTTCCGACTATCAAAATACCCAACCTCCCGACTTCAACAATCTTGACTATGAAGCTACCGACCTAATGATCCCGATCGACTATCAAATGACTCGACCTTTTGACCACCCGACTCAGAACATCGAGTGAGTACAATTTTTATAAATAATCAATCAAACTCCCGCCCTCAACATTGCTCGACTGTCAAACTACCTGACCTCCAGACCTCAACATTGCCCAACTATCAAACTACTAGACTTCTCGACCTCAACATTTTTCGACTATTAAATTACTCGACCTAATGAAACTACCTGACTATGGTATAGTCGGGCTCATGATAGTATAATTGTCATAAAACAAAAAAAACACCCGAATATCCAACCTTTCAATAGTGAAATCAAATAAATATTAAGTCAGACATCTAATCCAGAAATATTTTGAAAAAATGTAACCTCCCGACCACTTTACTTTTCGACCATGTGACTACCAACTTGGAGTGACTACAAACGAATACGGCCTGACCTACCAACCTTGAACTAAATGGATTTTGACACTACTTTTCTTACGCTATTATGCAGCTATTACTCTTTCCTTGCAACTCTCCGTTACCCACCTCGTTGCTTTAACCCTGAAGATAAACCATGTGTGAATCATGTGAAATCATACAACAAGATAATTGTGTTGGCCCAATTACAAGTTTTCCCGCCCACGATCCTAACTGTAATAGGATAAGCCTTATCTAATTATTTCTATAAATTCAACATTTTTCCTCTTTACTCCACACTGAACATCCTTTCTTATTTTTCAAGAATGGTTGTGTCTTGGCCATTTGGCTCTGCACCACGCATAGTCTTTAGTTGACATTTATGCACTCTCCTTAAAGACCAGGTGTATTGTTGCATGAAATATCTCCAACTAATCCTCTCCATTACATGCTGCTCTCAGGAATTCATTCCACATGTAGATCTAAATGAGCACCTCAACACTCTGTTAAAGTCATATTAAGAAATTCCATGGTGTTACCCATTCCGAGCTTGGGTAATAGCTACATTGAGGAATTACTATCCCGTGGTGCTTCTTTGCCTTCGAGTAGCGAATTCCTCGCATGCTAGCATAAAATCTACTGTAGTTATTATTTGATAGAAGCTTGGAGCCACCTCACAACAAGCTTCCACCTCACCTGCCACAGACCAATTATTCTAGAATGCTCATGAACTCTCTCAGCAGCTCCTCGACACTGCCATGAGTAACAAGGGCGTTTGGATATTAACAATGACTTGTGATCCTCATTGCCAAGCTCGCTGTGGCAGGAATGGAGGCTCGTGAACAATAAAGGCTAAATCCTTTAGAATCACTGCAACAAGAAACAATAGGCTCGAGTACATTCATTTGATCTTTTGCAACAATGTTTTTTAAACAAATATCTTAATGTACACATTGACTGTCTCTATCAAACAGAGAATCGCTAGTATATATTTGTACATTAATACAAATAGTCTCAGAATCCAATTTTTCTAACAGATCTTGTTTTACAATTTGAATAGATCGTTGGGTTCCTTAACTTCATTTATTGAATTGTTTATGATATCATTAAGCATTTAGGAAAAACTGTTATGGGATTCGTCTTCAGTTTGAACTTCAGACACTCTGTAATTACTATTGTTTACTATATCAACTTAGTTACTTTTTCACGAAAGCATAGGAAACATGTGCACATGCATAATCATAACCACAATCAATATACAAATTAGGAAAATATCAGTTCATAGTTGCATCATAGATATATTAAAAAAAACACATATTTCAATTGCTATTTATCCATATCTATCACAATGACAATGCAACATAACCCATTAATTGTAAAGATTAATCATACAATATTTAACTTTTTTGTCTACAGTAAAACTAAATCTTGCCCTTTATCCACATTATCTCTTCCAAATGTTTGTTTTTCTTTTGGAGCAAGTTTCTCCCTTACTACTGCATCCTTGCTCTTGCAGCCAATCCATAAATTCTGTTACATTTTTCTCTTTGTATTATTTCAAATAAGCATGGTCCTGAATATTTTCCTAAGTCCATTTAATTTCATGAACCATCTCCTTTACTTCACGGAGCACTAATCCTTTAATGCCTATCATCAAGTTTAGATTTCTTCTTTGCACAATAAACTATATTATCCCTACCAGGAATTCTCCATTCCTAGGTCTACAATCCATGTCCTCAGACTTAGTCACCTCTTTATTTTGTTATGCCAAATATTAAAACATATGTACTTTACTTTTATAGTGCAGCTCATACTAGAACCTTTGGTGAGACTATGAAATAGACAACAAAACATTTGAAAACTAATAACCAACAAATACCCTTTCTAATGTTTATTCTTGTTTGTTGATATTATGCAAAGTAAATCAAATGTCAAATTGTTGTAGTTGTTTACTTATTTGTTTTAGCAAATTAGTTATCTATCAAAATAATAATTGTAAATATTAGTACACAATTAAACTGGAAAAAACAACGCAAATGTCATTTTGAAAAAATGATAGCTAAAAGTAATTCTTGCAAAAAAAATTGTTTTCTAATTCCATGTAAATAAATACCAGTAAAAATAGAATGAGATCAGGAAAAAAAATGATACTATCAAAATGTCATGTTTTTATTCAATTAACAACAATTTATAAAATTACACTTAGAAATTAAGATTCAATACTTTGAAATTAGAAACTAAAATAGAATAGTTTGGTTTTAGTTTCAAAATACTTGGCCTTATTTTTTTTGTTTTTAGCAATTACTTAGGTATAAAGTCTCCTTATATATATGAACTTGAGCTATAAGTTCATGTTCTCCTTCACACATAACATCATAACTAAATGAACTAAAAACTACATGCACATGAATCATGTATACAAATAAGCAATGACATGCCACCACATGGCTCTTGTTGATATTATGTGTAATTCATTATATGTTCCATTTACATGTGATATTTAAAACAAAAATGTATTTATAAAAAAAAAAAATTATTGTCAATTGTAAGTAAAATATTTCAATGTCCATATTAAATAACATAAATTTAGAGATACTTTATATAGAGAAAAATAAAGTAATTTAAATTGAAAATTTTCTTATATTTTCACTTTAGTTAGAAAGATTGACATAATTCTTATTCCATTAAGAGTTTCTTTCTAATTCAATGTGTCGGAATTATGACACAGGTTTGGAACTATGGCACAGGTGTTGTCGTTGAAGGCAACTCACTCAGATGGAATATCTCAATTCAGGCTCTCAGAATGAAAGAAAAAAGAGATATACGCAATTTACTCTTAACCAAGTCGCGTATACACGCAGGTTCGATGATCAAAAGACACGTATATGTATGTACGCACTTTCATGCAAGAAAAAGCGCGTACATGTGGGAAAAATTATTTTTGGTCCATGATATTTAGTCCTTGGTATTTGGACCTATGGTTTTGGACCATGGTATCTCGTTTGAAGTGTTGAACCCAGGTATTGGGTCCATGGTATTGATTCTCTATGGTTTTGGACCATGGTATTGAGTAAGGCCTAAGACTATAGAAGGTGAAGGAGATCATTAGGCAAAGGCATTCACTTAAGTATTGAATATCTTATGAAGAGCAAGATCTAGAATTGGGTTAAGGTGCATAGCTGGATCTGAACCAAGGAGGAACCTGAGCAGTAGAAGGATAAGTTCTATTGATGGGTCAAGATCTTAAGGCTTGAATAGTAATATCTATATGTGATTTTGATCTGTTATATTTGGCACATGACTTGATCTATAACTATGATAATCTGGGTGTAACTGATGTCTAAATAAGTGAAAAGGGTAAATTATCTTTTATAGATCTTGTTATGAAACCAACTCAAGAAAAGATATAAAAGATAGATCAACGACTTAGAATTCAGCCTCTTCGAGGGGGCAACCATGGGGCAAACTCCTTACATACTAAATGAACAATTTCTCGATGATACAAAATGGAAAAAGACCTCCTTTTTTATAATATTAGGAGTCTTAAGGCTCACAAATATACACCCAGCGATCCTAACAATAAATTAATATGAAGCCACAATGTAACATTAGTGGGCTTTTATGGGGTACATAGTAACTATATGGGCACTGATGTGTTGGCAGTTCACATCCAATATTAATTAGTTGGTTTGTACTATAAAAATAGGGTTTACACTAGCAGTTATAGGGGCCTAACATGGCCCCTCTCCTTCAAAAAGCGTTCGTCCTCAACGCTTGTGAGATTCTTGATGCTTCTGTATAAAATTTCTGCCTCCCATGGATAGCTTTGACATTATGCCTACTATGAAGCAATTATTGTCCTCCATGCAATCATCACTTGACCACCTGGTGTGGATTACTTAGAGCATTTAATTCTTTTCTTACCTACAAAAAAAAATTGGTAAAACAGGGCTCTTTCTTGAATTTCAATCAACAATATACCTTTTTCTTCTTGACTCTATTGTCCTTCTATGTCTAGAGTTTTTGAGGAGTGATAATTCTTTCTGATCCTTACAAGATATGTCGGATTCATTTCTTGAGTGTCGATTGATCTTCTATCTTGATAGTTTGAGGAGTGGTAATTTTGACCAATGAATTACAAGATATGGTTGGATTCATTTCTTCTTTCTCGATGTGATCTTTCACTTCTTGCACCTTTTTCTTCTTGAAATGTCCTTCTATCTTGAGAGTTTGAGGAGCGGTAATGCTTGCCAATGCTTTACAAGATATGGTCTGATTCATTTCTTCTTTCTTTAGGGTGGGGTCCTGGCATATATCCTCTTCTTTTGATGATTCTTTATCCTTTTCCTCCTCCTCTTCATATTCTATTGAAAATAATTTCTTCTCAGCACACTTGTGATCTTTAGTGCATTTGCTATCACAATTGTAACAAAGCCCTTTATACCATAAAAATTGATCTGGTTCTAAAAATGAAGATGCAATACATACCTTCTGTAATAGTGGTACACCATGTAGATCAAAATATTGCTCCATCTGATGTATCCAATTTACCAGATCCTTGCCATCAAACTTCCTCATCTTTCTTTTTCTTGATTTTAGGAGCTCTATATTGAAATGATGGTAACCTTGTACTTTCAGATCTTCAAGTTCTGTAACTATGACCTGTAGTATCCCTCTGTGTCCCCTTTCCAATGCCACAAGTCTGACCCAAATTGGATTCTCCAAGGAAGAGTTATGCAAAATCTCCCACTGTGACTTGATTATAGACTAGTTCACTAGAGCGAACTTGTACGACGTGCCACGAGTCACTGTTTCGACCTTTGGATCTGAAAACCACACAAAAGAAACTACAGCCCGTCCTCTTTCTGTATCTTCTCACGCAATTCTAAGCCGATGCTCATAGAGAGAGTTATGACGATTTTTCCCAGGCCACCTGTTTTGAATGTAATTCATGAGTCTTCAAAAACACCAACTTCCTCAGATCATATCTCCGAACATATCACGCAAAAATCTCTGAAATTCGGACCCAAGGTTCAGCGCGATTTCATCTCAAATGGGTTTTTTTTGCGACTTCTGAAATGTCACAGAAAAAAAGTTATAGCGAACATTCCACGATGACCTGTTTGGAGCAGCGAAGCCCTAGAATCCAAAGCTCTGATACCAAATGTTATGAAACCAGCTCAAGAAAAGATATAAAAGATAGATCAATGACTTAGAATTCATCCTCTTCGAGGGGTAAACCTCCTTTACATTACATCAATGAACAATTATTCGATGATACAAATGAAAAGACCTCCTTTCTATATATAGGAGTCTAAGGGCTCACAATATAACCCAGCCGACCTAACAATAATAATATGAAGCCACAATAGTAACATTAGTGGGCTTATATGGGGTACAATAGTAACAATATGGGCACTATGTGGGTACATCAATATAATTAGTTGGTTTTACTAATAAAAATAAGGGTTACACTAGCAGTATAGGGGCCTAACAGATCTGTACGCAAGTTCGGCACAGAAGAGGCACGTACACACGCTGGTTCAGTAAGTCAAAACAGCGTATACAAAGGTTGGCATTAATACATCAACATATGCACACAGGTTCTGCATATTGAAGTAGCGTATATCTCATAAAATATGTTTTAGCTACTTCTGCTTATTGTTGCAGTGTTCTGGGTTCAGGATTGGTGTTTGGTTACTGTTATTGTTTTCTGGGTACAACATTCAGAGAGGTAATTGTTTGATTCAATTTTGGTTGGTGCAAGGAGATTGATTGATGAAGATAGATTTGATGTTTGATTGATGTCATTGATGAATCCAGTCTGAAAATTTATGAAACATGGTCCCTGGAAGAAAACGAGAAGGTTGTAGCCTTTTGTAGGTCAGCACCTATGTACTAGTACCTTAGCTAGTACAAGAGCTAAGGGGGTTGCAGCTCCCTTCAAAGAGAAGCTGGAAAACAAGAGAAGGTTGTAGCCCTCTACAGGTAGCAACCTACATACAGGTATAAGACTGTACCAGTATAGAAACATTGTAAAAAGAAGTTTCTAATTAAAAGAAGATAGAGATGAATTGCAGCAGGTGGTTTTCACCCACATTGGGTTTCCACCTTATATCTTGTGTTCTTATGTGTGACCACCTGTTGTGTTTTACTGTTCCTGGTTACTGTTTATATGGTTTGATGCATAGATTAATGATCAACATATGAAGAATAATTTAAATTACAAGTCTGCTGGTTATATGTCAGTTTCCTTAACTACAGTTGCGTACATACACAGATTTTACTAACTGAAGTAGCATATACAAATATGATTGTAAAATGAAAAATAATTGACCTGATAATACTGATTCACCCCCCCCCCCCCCTCAGTATTATTTCCAACAATTGGTATCGGAGCAGGTCCTTCAAAAGAAGCTTGATCACTTGAAGGAAGATCTATCATCATGAGCAACTACAAAAATGAGGCATCTATCAGGCCACCAATCTTTCATGGAAGCAACTTCATCTATTGGAAGGTAAGAATCACAGCCTATCTTCAATCTCTTGGTACATAAGTTTGGGATATCGTGGAAATAGGATACACATTTCCATCAACAACGCCTACAGATACAGCTGGTAAGAAGCAGTATGAAACAAATGGAAAGGCTGTCAATACTCTATTAGGGAGTTTATCTCAATAACAATTTTTCAAAGTTATGCAGCTCAAAACCACAAAAGAAATATGGGACAATATCGTTCTGAGTTATGAAGGAGAGGATCAGGTAAAACGTGCAAAACTACAAACTCTCAGAATTCAATATGAAAATCTTAGAATGCACAATGATGAAAGTGTGGCTATTTATTTCTTATGTATAGATGAGATTTTTAATCATATGAAAAACTTGGGTGAAGAATTAAAAGAAGTTACTTTGGTTGAAAAGGTTCTAAGATCTTTGTCTTCTAAGTTTGAATCAAAAGTTTCTGCCATAGAAGAAAAGCAGAATCTATAGAGCATTACCATGTCGCAGCAGCACGGAATCCTAAATGCTTCCGAAATGAGGAAAGGGGGACTATCAGACATGAGAGAATCTACATTCAAAGCCTCGGGAAAAGGAGAATACAATGAGTCAAGACATATGTCAGAAGGAGAGGAAGGATCAAACTTTGTCAAGAACCTTCAACGGGGTTCTGGGAGATTCAGAGGTAAGCTACCTTTTAAATGCTGTGCTTGTGGAAGAGTCAGTAACTATGAAGCCAAGTGTCCTCATAAAGTTAAGCTTGACAAAGGTAAGGAACCAATTAGATGGAACAGAAAACAGAATGTAAGTAAGAAGAGCTATTATACACATGAAGACAATGATGGATTTTCAAATAGTGATGAAGGCGAACAATGTAATGATTATAGACTTTTGATGGCTTTTGAAGATGATGATTTATTAGATGCTATAGATGAAGAAGGTGTTTATGAAGAAATTTCTAAACTCAAAATTTGTTTAGAAGAAAAGAATATGATGATAGACACTCTGACATTCCAACTTGCTAAAAGGAAAAAACACAATGAAAAGTTAGAATGTGAAATTGTGGGACTTAGAAAAGATATTGAGAAAACAAAAACTCTTAATCTTAAATTTTCTAAAGGATATTAAACTTTAGATGAGATCATCAAAGTGTAGTGTTCTCCTCTAATCAAGATAGGTCTTGGATATACTGAAGAAACATCTCTAGCACAGAAGCCTTCCACCTCCAAAAGTTATCTTGATGCAACAAGGAGAAGTGAACAGGTTGACAATCGATAGCAAAGGCATAATGCAGATCACCAGGTAAACCTGGGACAATTTAATTCAAGGATGAAAAAATATCACCAAGTAAATTGGGGGCAATCTACTTCAAGAATGGACAGAAGCTATAACCAACCACAGGTAAATCATTCTCAATTTGCCTCAATAATGAATTCCAATGGAAAATACAATCATTTGGTCGATAGGTTTGATAATCGCAGGAATTTCTTCAATGGCCAATGTTTCTCTTGTCATGACTTTGGAAACAAATCTGCTCAACGTGTTGCCTACAATACCATCATGCCTAGAGAAGCACAAAAACAAAGGAGTATGACTGGGAACATGAAAAGGACCTACAATAACTTTTCTGCTCTTGAAAATGAAATAGAATGTTCTATTTGTAACAACTTCACTCATGAAGATTCTGAATGTAGGAGTAGGTTTCGGCAAACAACTCAGAAGGAGCAAGCTTCATTAAGTCCCAAAACATGGAGAAAGAAAGAACCGCAACCAGAAAGATGTAGTATATCCTTATATGCGGAAGGGTAGGAAAATTAGTGGTACATCGACAGTGGATGCTCGAAACATATAACAGGTGATAAAGAAAAACTTCAGTCATATAGTGCCTTAGAAAAGGAAAGGAAGGTCTCATTTGGAAATGACACCCTTTCTCTCATAAAAGGTAAAGGTTCTGTTCTTTTGAAAGAAAAGGTCAAATTTGGAAATGTTATGTATGTTTATGGCTTAAAGCATAATCTATTGAGTGTCAATCAAATGTGTGATCAAGGAAATGAGGTAATATTTCGATCAAATGGATGTATTGTTCGTGAGCTTGATACAGGAGAAACAATGATCAAAGGCATAAGAACTCCAAATAATTTATACATACTCAAGGGAGGACAACAACATTGCTATCTAAGTAAGAATGATGAACATTGGCTATGGCACAGAAGATTGGGGCATCTAAGCTTCTCTCAGATAAGGAAAGCATGCAAATATAAGGCGGTTTGTGATATCCCTGACATCAGAATTCTAGACAATACAATATGAAAATCATGCAAGTTTGGTAAGAAAACCAGAACTAATTTCCCTGAGAAGGAAGGATCAGCTAGTAGGCCACTTGAACTTGTCTATACTGATGTATGTGGTCCATCTAGGAAAAGGTCACCTCGAGGAGAAGAATACTTCATATTGTTCATTAACGACTTTTCCAGGATGTGTTGGACAGGACTTTTGAAGCATAAAGACAAAGCTTTCGAAAAGTTAAAAGCATTCAAAGCCTTGGTTGAAAACAAATGAGATCGTAGAATAAAATGCCTGAGGTTTGATCGCGGAGGGGAATTTACCTCGAATGAATTTTTCGATTTTTGTGAAGAACATGGAATAAGAAGGTAGTTCTCTACTGCAAGGACTTCTTAGCAAAATGGAGTAGTGGAAAGGATGAATAGAATGCTTCAACAAATGGCTTGTGCTATGCTTGATGAGTCTGGAACTCCTGCAACCTTCGAGGGTGAAGCTACATTTGCTGCAGTTACTATTCTTAATAAGACAAACTTCTGGGTGAAAAGCACTCAAACTCGTCATGAACTTTGGTATGGTAAGACTCCCATAGTAAAATACTTCAAAATTTTTGGAAGAAAATGTTACATCAAAAGGACTGATGAAAACCTTGGCAAGTTTGAACCTAGAGCAGATGAAGGCATTCTCCTTGGTTACTCTCCCATAGTAAAGGATATAAGTTTTACAATAAAAGACTTAGAAAAATTGTTGAAAGTATTGATGTAGTAGTTGATGAAGAAGGAAACATTCCTAAGCAGGTAAAATCTAAAGATTTTGAAGATGATGAGGACTATCCTTCAACATCAAATCAGACTTATGACGAAGAAGAAACCCATGAGGCACGAAAAGAATAGATAAGGGTAGAAGAAAAGACTCCATCAAGGTATGTTTAGAAGAATCATCCAGAAACTCAAATTTTGGGGCAGAAAGAGGGAGGTGTACAAACAAGAAGAACTATTTCAGAAGATTCAAGCTATCTAGCATTGCTTTCCTCCACTGAACCACGAAATGGAAGTGAAGCATGCAAAGATGAATGCTGGGTCAAGGCCATGAATGAAGAACTTGAGAAGATTGAAAAGAATAATACTTGGGAGTTGGTTCCTAGACAAAATGATAAGAATGTCATAGGGACAAAATGGATATTCAAAAACAAGCTAAATGAAAATGGAGATGTTATTAGAAATAAGGACATACTTGTTTGTAAATGGTATTCTCAACAAGAAGGTATAGACTTTGAAGAAACCTTTGCACCGGTTTCCAGACTTGAAACCATAAGAATGTTCCTTTCTCTTTCTAACTTTCAGAAGTTTAAAGTATTTCAAATGGACGTGAAATTTTCCTTCCTGAATGGGGACTTGGATGAAGAAGTTTATATTGAGCAACCAGATGGGTTTATCCTTGGAAATGATCCAAAACTTGTATGCAGACGCAAAAAGGCTCTCTATGGCCTTAAACAGGCTCCAAGGTCTTAGTATTATCGTTTGGATAAGTACCTCCATCGACAAGGTTTTACAAAAGCATCAACAGAGAGAAATCTATATATAAAAATTGACAATGATAATTTGCTAATACTTGTTGTGTATGTTGATGATATCATCTTTGGTAGAAATGAAGAAGACATGAGTCAAAAATTTGTCTTGGTGATGCAAAAAGAATTTGAAATGTCCTTGCTTGGTGAGCTCACATATTTTCTTGGTTCACAAGTCCAAAAAAACAAATACATTATTTTTCTATCACAAACCAAGTACCTCAAGCAGATCTTGAAGAAATATGGGATGGAGGATTCAAAACCAGTATGTACCCCTATGGTAACAAGATGCAGCCTCAGCACAAATGATGAATCAGCAGCAGTACGTCAACCAACCTATAGATCCATGATTGGTAGTCTGCTCTATCTAATAGGTACCCGACCAGACATTATGCATGCAGTGGGAATAGTTGGAAGGTTTCAGGCAAATCCAAAGGAAACTCATGTTCAGGTAGTTAAGAGAATTTTCAAGTATCTTCAAGGAACTCAAAACCATGGATTATGGTATCCTAGAGGTACAAATCTCACACTTCATGCATATACAGATGTAGATTGGGTAGGAAGCGTGGATGACAGAAAAAGCACTAGTGGTGGTGCATTATTCATGGGTTCCAGATTAGTATCTTGGTTCAGCAAGAAACAAAGTTCAATTGCATTATCTAGAGCTGAAGCAGAATATGCAGCTGCTGCATCTTGCTACACACAACTCCTTTGGATGATGCAAACATTGCAAGCCATTTAAATCACTTGTACTCCACCTATCTCCATTTTTTGTGATAATACAAGTGCAATCAGTATTTCAAAGAATCTAGTCATGCATTTGAAGACCAAGCATATACCTATCAAATATCATTTTCTCTGGGAACAAGTGCTTGAACAAAAGGTCAAATTAGAGTATGTTCCCTCCAAGGAACAAGTTGCTGATATACTCACCAAACCACTGCCCAAGGAGACATTTGAATACCTTAGATAGAAGATGGGAGTAGTTGATGCATCATCTTGCTGTTGAAACTTGTTTGTTTCAGAGAAAAGTGGTTGTACACGAGTTTCATGAGGAGAATCCATGTACATATGCCGGTTTATGTGGATACAGTCGCGTATATGTTGGTTTGAAGACAAGCAGTGGGCCAGACTCAGGATGAAAAGAGTCTGATGTGGGTCTGACAGAGACCATCTGGCACAGGTTCAGGGGGAGCATATATTCTTCTAAAAAATGCATTGTTGGCATTATATTAGAAGATCTTGGTTCAAGTTCACAGTGTTTTTGGTTTCAGGTGGAATAGTTAGAGAAGGAGAACATGGTTGCTGGTCTAAATAATGATTGAAAAATGCTGCTGATGATAGCTGTTGATGACTGTCATAGTCTTGTTGTAGATATTTCCTCTCTATGTCATGTATTTCTTTTCTTATCAAGGTCATGTAATGACCTACTTTGGTTTCCCCACTATGCCTGGGATGGATGATGTAATGTTCTTGTTTTATCATGTGTAAACTTTTGGTGTATCCCCACTTGGTTGGGTGGATGAGTCAATATTGGTATATCCCCACTTGGTTGGGAGATGGATATATGTATGAGTTTTTTATGATGGGAAGGTCATTTATGATGTATAAATTCATGTTTCTTCTTGTAGAACATCTTCTTGTAGACCTTGCCTATAGTCAGGGGGAGCATGGATAGCCCAGCAGAGTAGAGAATTTAGCATGTACTTAGGGGGAGCAAAACCCTTTGCCCTTGATGACAAAGGGGGAGAATGACTTTGAGTGACTTGGGGTTGCCATCAAGTCCAAAGGGGGAGATTGTTGGCATTATGACATAGGTTTGGCACTATGGCGCAGGTGTTGTCCTTGATGGCAACTCACTCAGATGGAAGATCTTAGTTCAGGCTCTCAGAAATGAAAGAAAAAGAGATATATGCAGTTTACTCTTAACGAAGTCGCGTATACACGTGGGTTCGATGATCAAAAGCTGCGTATACGTATGCACACACTTTCATGCAAGAGAAAGCATGTGCATGTGGGAAAACTTATTTTTGGTCCATGATATATAGTCCTTGGTATTTGGACCTATGGTTTTGGACCATGGTATCTCGTCTGAAGTGTTGGACCATGATTCTCTATGGTTTAAGACCATGGTATTGAGTAAGGTCTAAGACTATAAAAGGGGAAGGAGATCATTAGGCAAAGGCATCCACTTAAGTATTGAATATCTTATGAAGAGTAAGATCTAGAATTGGGTTATGGTGCATAGCTGGATCTAAACCAAGGAGGAACCTGAGCAGTAGAAGAAGGATAAGTTCTATTGATGGGTCAAGATCTTAAGGCTTGAATAGTAATATCTATATGTGATTTTGATCTGTTATATTTGGCGCATGAATTGATCTATAAATATGATAATCTAGGTATAACTGATGTTTGAACAAGTGAAAAGGGTAAATTATCTTTTATAGATCTGTACGCAAGTTCGGCATAGAAGAGGCACATACACACGCTGGTTCAGTAAGTAAAAATAGTGTATACGAAGGTTGGCATTAATACATCAACATATGCACGCAGGTTTTGCATATTTAAGTAGTGTACGTCTCATAAAATATGTTTTAGATACTTCTGCTTATTGTTGCAGTGTTTTGGGTTCAAGATTGGTGTCTCGTTATTGTTATTGTTTTCTGGGTACAACATTCAGAGAAGTAATTATTTGATTCCGTTTTGGTTGGTGCAAGGAGATTGATTGATGCAGATAGATTTGATGTTTGATTGATGTCATTGATGAATCCAGTCTGAAAATTTATGAAACGTGGTCCCTGGAAGAAAAGGAGAAGGTTGTAGCCTTCTATAGGTCAACACCTACGTACTAGTACCTCAGCTAGTACAAGAGCTAAGGGGGTTGTAGCTCCCTTCCAAGAGAAGCTGGAAAACGAGAGAAGGTTGTAGCCTTCTGTAGGTAGCAGCCTGCATACGGGTATAAGACTACATCAGTACAGAAACATTGTAAAAAGAAGTTTCTAATTAAAAGAAGATAGAGACGAATTGTAGCACGTGGTTTCACCCACATTGGGTTTCCACCTTATATCTTGTGTTCTTATGTGTGACTTCTTGTTCTGTTTTATTGTTCCTAGTCAGTGTTTATATGGTTTGATGCACAGATTAATGATCAACATCTGAAGAATAATTTAAATTACAAGTCTGTTGGTTATATGCTAGTTTCCTTAACTGCAGTTGCGTACATAAGTGACTTTTACTAACTAAAGTAGCGATACAAAATATGATGTAAATGAAAATAACTTGACCTGATAATACTGATTCACCCCCCTCCCCCCCCCCCCCCCCCCCCCCCCTCTCAGTATTATTTCCAACACATGTATGAGGGTATTTGTAAGTTTCAAGTTAATATGGATTTATAGATAAATTTAGAAAATATTAATAAAAAAAAGAATAAATTTATACATACAGAAAAGATGTTTGTATCTCAAGATAATATGATCCCTTCGCGCTTGGTAGATCTAGAGTTAAGATGGATCTAGTTGCAGTAATAAACAATCTGACATAAGTGTTTAAATTAACAATAGATGAATTATAAAACATATTGAATTAGTAATTTGCTTTTTGAAAACTATTATAATAATATTTATATTATAAATTGGATGATTACAAAATTTTGCACTTACAAGAACTAACGAAATTATTTTCCTTAATTACTTTTTCGTTGTGAGTATTGAAATATTTACTAATTAAGTTAGATTGAATATCAATGAATTACGTAAACAATAGAAAAATATTTATTGTAATTTACAACCATAGTTTCAACCATACTAATGTTTGTAATATATAAAAAGATCTTTGCATTTTTTTTAAAGTAATCTGTTTTGCCAGCAATTTCATATATAAACATTTGATATAAGTTCACCAATGCATAATCTATAATAAATATTATTTCATAAAAATAAACATCATGATGATAACCATCTAACAAATATAAACATCATCTAAGATCCACATTCAAATTCACTACTATCATTTAATTATATACACCTCTAGCACATATAAACGTCATTCGCTAGCACACAAATCTAATAATCTAACAGGGCATCTTCATCGTGATCACATATAACAAAATTGAAACATTTTAATCTAGCATCATCACCACACACATCCTCAAATTAATATAAATCACATGTCAAATAACTACTATCAAATAATCATCTATCCGCAAGCACATTAAATGAACATATCTAACATGACTTAACAATATACACATCAACAACAACATATAAATTAAGTACATAAACATAAACAAAATTTATATATATATATATAATAATATATATATATTATATATCTATATATCTATATAAACAAGTCAAATAACTACATCAAGTCAAATAAGTGCAATCAAATATCTTATACAACAGATGTAGTAGTGCTAGTCTAGTTTGCAGTAGATGGTGATGGATGGTTAACTACCGCCTGATCAACGTCTTTCGAACTCAGCTGAGGTGGAGGAGGAGGTGGCTAGTCTACAGTAGAAGATGATGGATGGTCAACTACTACCTCAACATGGTCTATCGAACTCTGAGGTGGAGGAGGAGGTGGCTGGTCTACTTTGTCAGGAGAAACATAAGGCACATCCTCTAGCTCTGGCATCTCATCACCAGGCTACTAGTGAGGAGGTGTACTACCAGAAGGATCACTGACATCCTTACGATAATGATTCTATGGGGTGGTACTACCAGGAGCATCATGATCACCACCCTCATGATCATGATCATCACTACCCTCAGCTGATGTATATGTCGCTGCATGGCCTCCAACCTTCATCGGTGCCAGTACCCTACTAGATCCGATGATATAACTCATAAGAGACATCATCTCATGTAGATAGTCCCTGTATAGATCCATGAACCTAGGATTTGCGCTGATATCTCGAGCCCTCACAAAGAAAACTCACATGTCAAACAAAACTCTAGCAAATCTGTTGTATTAGTCCATCTAAAATTGCATACCAACCCTACAAACGCAGACTTCCATGCCCCCCTAAGGATGTACCACACCCTCTTAGGCACCCTCACCCATCTCCTTATCTCCTCCATTTAGTGGGGGAGGAGGCATGTCCCAATCGAATGTGACGATGCTTACAAAATATATGGTACACAAAAATAATTAGACAATTTCATTAAACAATTTAATTAAATTTTATTCTAATTAATTAAAACAATAAAATGAAACTAGATAAATTTAAAGAAAACATTAATATTACCTCTATCATCTGGAGGATCAGCCATTGTGAAGAGGATGTTGGTACACTATCTCCAATCAATCCCCACATACCGAAACACCAATGCGACAAATGCTTGGTCATCCTCACTGGCTAATAGTGCTAGTGTCTCGACATAAATCCTAGCTCGATACTCTGGTAGGCCCCTCTTGGGTATCATTTACCCCCACATGCACATCCAAACCTTAGTGATCAAGATAGGAGGGTGACGGTCAAATGTAGGCCTTGTCTCTAGAAACCTCTAAAAAAATAAACAAAAAATATCCAAAGTGAAAGGTAAGGTCACCCTCCAATGTCTCAATGCACAACATCTATCTAAAGCCATG
This sequence comes from Pinus taeda, assembly GCA_000404065.3. Taxonomy (NCBI): domain Eukaryota; kingdom Viridiplantae; phylum Streptophyta; class Pinopsida; order Pinales; family Pinaceae; genus Pinus; species Pinus taeda. The sequence continues at coordinate 39,147 of APFE030460318.1, forward strand.
CAAGACTACCTAAAGAAAGTGGAAGACGATCTGATGCAATGTGGCACCTTAATCAAAGAATCAACATAATACAAAATAGGGAAACTAATGAGCTACCCATCACTACTAGAGTGTGCAATGGTGGTGACTAATAAGAAGAGGCACCTAAAATTCTATGTAGCCAAAGTTGAAATCTATAGCTGTCCAACACGGACCTAAAAATATGATGGATAAACTACATGAGGCCTTACATATCTCTGAGTGTAGGCAAGTTGAGTCTCAACTACAACCCCATGGGGGACATGAGGGAATTGATGAAAATCCTCCCCTCTCCTAGATAGGCTAGTGATAAAGTATATGTCCTCATTAGTGGGCCTATACCACACCCCAAGACCAACATGGAAATCTTTCTCTTGGGCACTCCATCGACGGATTAGATGTACCAATAAGACAAAGTGTGCCTTCAAGGATGTAGCCTCCTCATAGTACTTGAGGAGGCCTACATTCCTTAAGAATGCTTGGGTTTCTGTAGTAATATGGTGACAATATAAATCCCTCTCACTCTCTCTAGCCTCCCATGGTCGAAGCATATTGTATGGGCCTATCTGCTACTCTTGCTCCTACTGCTGACATCTTTGCTACATGATTTACATATAACATACATCAGCCTCATACATAGAAAACATTTTTTTTTTATTAAATGAAACATGTATTTATAAATATGGAAACATAACTTTCAATGAAAAAATCATTGGTGCACTCAAAACACAATCATGCACCAGCTCTAGTATGATTCCAACTATCACCACACCAATATCGGTGTGCACATAAGGATGATGCACCATTTTTGGTTCACAAATTTAAATTTTCATAGTGATGCATCACACTTGTGCACCGGTGTGCATGTATAACCTTTTCACACCAGTACAAAACATTTAGGCTATTGAATGCACGAATCTATATCTATATTTTTAAATATTATTTTTTCGTTGTGTTTGGTAAATATAAATGCATTGAAACAACCATGGTGTGCTATGTTCACACACCAAAATGTGATACACCCTGTACATTTACAGGGCGCACCACTATCATTGCGAGCTGAACATATCGAGTGCACCACGAAGGGGTTTTTTTTCTTTCAAAAACAATGGAAAATTTAACCTAATTTACAATTCCAATCTGCTAAAAAATTAAATTAGAGAGAAACATAGACATTACCTGGACATTTTGTCATTGGGGAGGCATTGTGGACATGTAATCGAGAAAAACAAATTTTAGCATAGTTTAAAAAAAATCGAAAGTCAGACAATGAGCATTGTCAAAGTTATGGTGAGAAAGAGAAGCACCAACGTTAGGGTGCTTGCATGAGGAAAGAGTGGCACTAGTGCTTTAGAGATCTCCAACACTGTAGATGGTAAAAATGAAATTTATGGTTGAGATGTTTTTTTTTGTTTAACCCTCTGATGCATTTATCTAACCACTCTGGTGCAGAATAAATCCAAGATCACAACATTTTTTGTTTAAAATTAAAAAATATATCACAGTGCTTTTCTTGAGGCACCCCAGGGTGTTCTAATACATGTACTTCACTAGTGATTTGTTTGACTATAACCCCTCTCTATTTTAAAAAATTAAAAACTGCCTAGCAATGCTCTTTAGAAGTAGCCCATGGGCGTTTTAGTACATTTACCGCACCAATGAGTTGTTGGAAAATAACACCACATTTTTTGAAATTTAAAACAATAACAGTGATCCTTAGTGGTATGCACCAATTCATTTAAATAGATGAAGGGCATTGATGCTATCTACTATTCAAGCACCAGTGCATTGTGGTATTTAGTGCACCTATTTTTTTATTTTATAAAAGTAAATTTTCCACGATGCACCATGTTATATGTAGCGCCGATACATGTATGGATAGTAAAGCATTGGCGCATTTGTAGATTTTAGATGCACCGTCCAAAAAACATCCGCCCCCAACCTCCGCTAGTGACCTCTACTACAAACATATTTTTGGGCTATTTTTATAAGGGATTCCGCAAAAACCTTTGCTATAAGGTCTTTTCCTTGTAACGAGCATACTCTAAAGAAGAACAAGTAGGATAATTCCATGCTTTGGTACATGGAAACCACACAGTAGAAGAGTATGAGATCATATTCATGGAATTGTTTAAGTCTCCTACATGGATATTTATTAGCACCAACTATATCATTTCGTTTAGGGATTGAACCCTAAGATTATGAAAATGGATTGGATGTGGAAACCATGCTTAGTTGCAGAAGTTGTTGAACATGTTCACTATGTAGAAGATAATTTGGACTTAAAAAGGGGAAACAAATCCATTTTCTCACAACATCCAAAGTTTGCGGGGAAGTCCCCTCAAGCCTTATCTAGGGGGGGAGTTTGAGGCCATTTCCATATAGAAACAAGTTTGTACCTAGAATACCGCTAGAAAGGATTTCAATGGTTGCTAGCATAACTTTTCTAACATATTTAGGGACTTGTGCAAATTGAGGTTAGATGTGTGAAGTCATCAATAGGGATATTGGTCCCAAGGGAAGGAATTATTTCTAGAGAACCCCACAACATTATGTTCAAAGTATTCCATACATCACTTGTTGGGGAGAAAAGCACCCAATTAATAGCATGACTGTCTTGAGTTACAAATTTGTAACAACTGTAGAGAAGGAAAATAACCAATGGGAGGAATTTCAAGTAAAATTAACAGTAGTAGGGATGTATCATGTAATCATTGAAATGGACTAGCTGGAAGCTCATCGAACTTGGTAGACTATTTCAAAAAGAAGGCGATTTTTTTAGATGATGAAGGTGGGTCAATTGAGATTTGTGGTGTCAAGAGAGGAGTGTCCCTATGATTCATCTCCATGATGATGGTAAAAAATTGTCTTTGGAAAGGTTGTAAACTATATGTGGACAAGGTTGTAAGTGACCAGAAAGGACCCTCCCTATATCAACACCTAGTTTTGTCAGAATTCGAGGATGTTTTATCTAAGGAATTTCTAGGATTACCGTCTATGAGGGAGATTGATTTCAGAATTGACCTAAGAAATGGTGTAGAAAAAATATCCAAGAAACCCTATAGGATGACAACTCCAGAACTTTGTGAGTGGTAGATGTAGTTAAAAGAGAATTTTAGACTTGGGCTTTATTAGACCTAGTATTTCACCTTGGGGTACACTAATGATTTTCATCAAGAAGAAGGATGGTTCCTTAAGACTGTGGATAGATTATAACGAATTGAATCAAGTCACAATAAATAATATGTACCCGATACCAAGAATAGATGAACTCTTTGACCAAATGAAGGGAGAAATGATTTTCTCGAAGATTGATCTGTGATCTAGATACGACCAATTAAGGATTAAGGAAGGTGACATCCAAAAAAATGCCCCTATTGTATCCCTTATTGTTATTGTTGTGCCCCTATTGTCCCCATATTGTTATTATTAAGCTCCATAGAATCCCACTATTGTTATTTTTGTGCCTTTATGTTATTATTGTTAGGTAGGCTTTAGTTATATTGTGACCCCTTAGACTCCTATATATAGAAAGGAGATTTTTTCATTTGAATCATCTAAGAATTTTTCATTTGTGTAATTTAAAGGAGGTTTCTCCCTTGAAGAGGCTTATTTCTAAGGCGTTGATCTAAGTTTTCTATCTTTTTGTGAGCTTGTTTCACAACATTTGGTATCAGAGCTTTGGATTCTAGGGTCTCACTGCTCCAAACATGTCCTCATGAAATTTTCGCTATAAATTTTTCACTACAAAGTTTTAGAGGCTAAAAAAAAACCCATTTGAGATGGAATTGGTTCGAACCACAGACCTGAATTTTACATCTTGTCTCTCTATATTTTCTGAGATATAATCTGAGGAAGTTAGGGTTTTTGTAGACTCCCAAATTACATTCCAAACAGGTGACCTTGGGAAAATCATCATAACGTTCGCTCTGAGCATCCAATTGAATTTTCGTATGAAGTTTCAGAAATAGGATGGATTGTAGTGTTTGGTGTATCATTTTGAAAACGTAAGGTTGAAACAGTGACCCACGACATGTCGTACAAGTTCACTCTACTGAACTAGTATATACTCAGGTCATCGTCAAATATTTGGCATAACTCTTCATTGGAGAATCCAATCTTGATAAAACTTGTGGGGTTAGAAATATTACATAGAGGGTTACCGCAACAATAAATTTTAGACCTTGGAGATCCAAAATTACAAAGATACATCAGATTCAATATCGAGCTCCTACAAAGTGAAAAAAGGTGTGTAGTTTTTTTTAAATTTTTGCATAAGCTTGGTTTGAAAATTATTTTGAAGGAATTAAAAGGGAATAGTGAAGAATTATTATCGGTAATTGATGCCTCAAAGAAAGAAAATGGAAACTCCTAGTAAGCAACCTGAAAGCTCTAGCATGACTCATGAAGAAGAGGATGAAATACAACATGTTATATCCAAATTACAAGACCAAGTGCAACTAATTTCACTCGTAGAAAAAGTAACAGAAGCTAATATGGATGGTTTAAAGAAAGACGTAGAAGCTAATATGTATGGCATGGAAGCTAAGATGGATGGTTTAAATAAAGGCATAGAAGCTAAGATGAATTTCGTGGAAGCTAAGATGGATGGCATGGAAGCTAAGATGGATGATTTAAAGAAAGGCATGGAAGATTTGAAGACATATTTGACAAAATTTCTACAAGAAATGCTTACTAATGGCGAAAGGGTAGTAAAGGAAACTCATGATTAGAACAAAATAAATGTTAATCATGATTTCATAGACTCTAACGTTGGATCAAAGAACCACCATGTTCCAAAGATCGATATGAGGAAGTTTGATGGCAAGGATCTGGAAACACGGATACTACAAATGGAGCAATTTTTCGATCTCCATAATGTGCAAAACACACAAAAGGTACGCATTTCAACTTTATATTTGGAACCAAATTAGTTTGTATGGTATCGATGGCTTTGCTCTTGTAAACACATTGTCACTTAGGCTATATTTATAGATGAAATGATAGCAAATTATGAGGATACAAAAAACAACACTCTTTTTAGTCAATTGATAAATCTCAAACAAAAGGGTTCAATGATGGAGCACATTGAGGACTTCTAAAAATTTAATATAAGGGTAAAAGATATTCCAGAGGAGCATGGGATTGATATGTTCATAAGGACTTTAAAAGATAACATCCAACATGAGGTTCACCTTTGGGAACCAGATTCATTGGAGAAGGCATTCAGGTTGGCAAGAAAAACAGAAAGCAAAATTATGGCAACAAGGAAGCATACCACTCACAATCATAAAGATGGAAGTGTTGCTGCCCCTAGCCATCCACAACCTACAAGGTTGACACCACAACAATTGGAAGAAAAAAGAGCAAAAGGGCTTTGTTACAGTTGTGATAGCAAATACACTAAAGGTCATAAGTGTGCCGAGAAGAAATTATTTTACATAGATTGTGAAGAGGAAGAAGAAAATGAACAAGAAATGTCAAAAGAAGAGGATATACACCAGGACCAACCCTAGAAAAAGAAGAAATGAATCCACCCATATCTTGTAATGCATTAGATGGAATTACCACTCCTCAAACTATCAAGATAAAAGAGCATATCAAGAAGAAAAAGGTACTAATGTTGATTGATTCAGGAAGTACACATAATTTTGTTAATTGTAAGATAGCCAAGGAATTAAATTCCTTCCTATATCTAGCACCAAAGTGTCAAGTGATGGTTGCAAGTGGAGGAACCATAAATTGCTCAGGAAAGTGCCATAATATCAAGCTATCCATGGGCGAATATGTATTGAATAGCCCAATTCTTTCCATTCCAATGGGTGGTGTTGATGTTGTACTAGGAGTCCAATGGCTACAATCCTTGGGTACAATAGCTTTTAATTTTCAAGAAATTTTCATGAATTTCTCTTCAGAAGGAAAGGGAGTTGAATTAAGGCGTATTGCAGGGAAACTGGGAAAGATAATCAACTCTAACAGAATGACAAAGCTTATAAAGAAAAAAACGAGGCATAATTTCACAATTATGTTCACTAGAGGTTCCTACATCGAAATCATCCATTTCTACAGATCTCCAAAAAGTCTTGGACAATCATTCCAAGGTATTTGAGACTCAGAAAGGCCTCCCACCTATTTGTGATCATGATCATGCTATTAATTTGATTCCAAGAAGTGTTCCTCCAAACATCAGGCCTTATAGATATCCGTATTTCGAAAAGAGTGAAATTGAATGTATGGTTGAAGAAATGCTAGAGGTTGGTATAATTCAACCTAGTCAAAGTTCTTTCTCTGCTCCAATAGTGTTTGTTCACAAGAAGGATGGATCATGACACATGTGTCTAGATTATAGGGAGCTCAACAAGCTCACTATTAAAGATAAATTTCCCATTCCTGTCATTAATGAATTGTTGGATGAATTGCATGGATCAATTTACTTCACCAAGTTGGATATTCATTTAGGATATCATCAAATTAGAATGAAGACTGAAGACATTCCAAAAACAACATTTAGAACTCATGAGGGTCATTACCAATTTTTGGTCATTCCTTTTGGCCTTACTAATGCACCTTCTACATTTCAAGGTTTGATGAATTCCATTTTCAAACCCTTCCTTAGAAAATTTTTGTTATTATTTTTTGATGATATACTAATCTACAACAAGTCTTGGAAAGATCATGTCCAACATGTTGACATGGTGCTCAAACTATTGGAGGAGAAATAATTATATGCAAAAATATCCAAATGTTTGTTTGGAGTATAAGAGGTGGAATATCTGTCATATTTTATCTCGTGAAGGTGTTAAGGTAGACCCTAGAAAAATTAAAACCATTAAGGAATGGAAACTCCCTACACCCATAAAGCACCTATGAGGATTTCCCAGGTTGACAAGGTATTATTGCAAGTTTGTTAAGAATTATGGGATAATAGCAACACCTCTAACAACATTATTGAAGAAAGATGCATTTTCATGGACTCTAGAAGCAACGAAGGCCTTTGAACATCTTAAAGAGGAAATGTGCCAAGCACCAGTCTTAGCTACACCGGACTTCACAAAAACCTTTATTGTGGAATGTGATTCCTCAGGAAATGGAATTGGTGCTATTTTAATGCAAGAAGAAAG
>APFE030460331.1:1033-22437 GCA_000404065.3 Pinus taeda
CGTCCAAAACCGTGGACCGAAAAACCATAGGTAGGTTCGCCCAACCTAATATAGGGTCCAAAAAAATTTTTCTCGGGGCGCTGCCCCCTACCCCGTAGAGGGGGGTTACCTGCCCCCTCAAACCCCTCGGATAGGGAGGGCTACTGCCCCCTCTGTGACCCCCCCGCTGCGCAATCGGCACGGCGAAGAGGGAGATGCCCCCCCCTCTCTAACCCCCCGATTCACTACGTAGTTTAGTCGTGGAAAGAATATAACACAACCCAACAACAACACCTCCTCATGCTCTTTATAGAGCTGCGCGGAAGTAGTCACACAAGTTGTGAAGGATAGACTGCTACACGGAGTAGCACATGCATGCGAGTTTGGTTCGTGAACTTCCTAGACTTCATCAAGACATCCCTAGGGTGTGGAAACCTGGTTCCAGCACCCTCCTATACTATCGCAGGTGAGACCTCAGACTGCACACTGCGGACTGTTGCCAAAAGGGACAATAGTTTGGGATTTGTTTGGCAAAATGACTTCTCAACCTGGGTCAAGCCCCAAAAAGCCAACAAATGGATCCATTGTTAGGATCCGGATCTGCCTAAGGGATGTCTGGTGTCTTGCCATTAGACCCCTACAAAGGAGGAAATTGAAGAGTGGTTGGAGAAGAAGCTTCACAAGTTTGTGACACAGGAAAACAAAACTCCACAGATATCCAAGAAGAGGTGGTTGGATCGCTACGTATATATGGAAATCCATGAGATCTTCTTCACCTCCATCCCTTCTGAACTTTATGAGTGGATCACGAGGTTAGCCGACAGCCAGAGAAGGTATAAGCTCGATCAACTGATAGTGTGGACTCTAGAATTATTGCACAGACTAGAGACATCAGAAGATAAGGTCGTGCAAGCTGTGGACCATTGGCCTGACTGGATAATAGGGGTATTTATCACTGAGTTTGCAATAGACACAAACGTGAGCTACAGTGAAGCAGAGTGACATTTTCTCAAGGGACTTTGAGGTAGGTATTAAATCCCTAAATACCTAGATTAAGATGTTGTTATGTGAGAAATGGGTGATTCAAATACATTAATGTTTGGAACGATGCGGAGCGCAATGATCTACAAAGGTAGCAGGGAATTAGGAAATAGTCCCTTGATTTCACCTTCGCGAGAGTGAGGAAGAGCTTGCACGAGTCTCTTTGAGAAGTGCGGTCAGTTTGATAAGGCAGTGAATTCCGTAGTTACCACCTGCACTAATGCCACCACCCACTTCACTCGCTTCACTTCCTTCACCTCCATCTTCACCCACCCAACCTCCACCAAACCTGCAGTTCAGCATTGCGAGCATGATCAAACTACACATATTCAAAGGAGTAGGGAATGAGGATTCATATCAGTTCTGGTTTGTGGTAAGAGTAGTGTGGGAAGCACAAGGGGTCATAGATGACAACATTAAGAAGGTCACATTGGTGAGCGCACTGTAGGATCACGCACTGACATGGTATATCAAGCATTCTAATGATCAGCCAAATGCAGGAATAGTGGAGATCCAGAATGCGCTGAACCAAGAATTTAGCCGACCAAAATCAAAGACACAGTCAATCATTGGGTTTAAAGAGATTGTGATACCCCATGAGATCTAGATCAGAGGCTGAAGAGCACGATCCACGAGGCTAATATGGCACTAACAGATGTGCAACATTGTGCATGGTTTGTGGCATCTTTAACACCACACCTGAGGAATACACTGTCATAACAGAAGCTTTCAACCCAGGTCGAAGCATTGGAAATGGCAATGAGGTTGCATGAAACACTGATACAAGATTCGGGGCTTGGAATTCAACAAATCCATCCGAAGCTACAAAAAATCTACCTAGAAATGCAAAGCTTGAAGCAAGATAGGGCACCGTGGCCGGAGGCACGTGAGGAAGTGTGGTGCATAAAATGAAAGGGCTAGGGACATGACAAAGACCACTGTCCAGTACTCGTGAACTACTTGGCAGGAGGGGGACTAATGCTGGTGAGGCCAGAGGCACAGGCAGGGCCAAGTGTGGCACCAGTGCTATAGTGTGCGATCTGTCAAATAGGGGGAAGCACATGATGGACATCTGTCATTTGTTGCAGAAGTATACACACACTCCCCAATGATTGTTTTGTAATTTTTGTAGATCAGTGGGCCACGACAACCATACTTGTCACAGCTACGAGTTAATGATGGATCAGACCCTAGCTTATAGATTGCAGATAGAAATGCAAGGCCTCGACCCAGCTGTGGGGATGGCATGTGCTGGATTTCAGGGGTGAGGTCGAGGACAAGTAGGAATGGGTCCAGGAAGGGGCCGCGGATATTTAATTTGTTACAATTGCAGAGGACTAGGGCACTATCCTCACGATTGTAACAACCCAACGAGAGTATCTTGTTCATACTTGCTCAGTTTTCTCATGAAATGGTAGATTGTCCTACGTTGATCGCATAGATGCACAAGAAATGGGTACTCCAACCTCCTCCGACTCAGAATATCCAAAAGATGAGGTATGAAACCCGTAAATAATACCACAACGTGAACATGATACTTAGAAGTGGTGCGACCACAAGGGAAGATACATGGGTTCACAAGGCTCCTACAAAGGAACCTAAGTTTGACTTGGAACACGCAAAGGAGAAATTTATGGAAGCTAAGAAGAGCTTCATGGAGGCCTCTACTTCAGATAGTAAGGATCAACCAGAACTAGTAATGGATCCTTCTATTCTTACTACCTATTTAGAGACATGCATGAAGTTGTTGCATGAAAATAAGGCAGTCAAGGGACTACAGGAGTTGATCACCAGGTGTGCAGGGTCAGGGGAACCATGCGTAGTTCAAAAAGTTGGAAAGCATGCATTACGCACTTGGAGGGAAATGAGATTGACAGCGCAGATTGGTGAATATAAAATGGATAAGTTAATCCTAGACTTGGGTTCAAATGCAAATGTATTACTGAAGCAGACATGGGAATGTATGGGCAGGCCCGTGTTATAGTGGTTCCTTATTTAATTACAAATGGTGAACTAACAGAAGATTTTTCCCATGGGGAGGTTGTAAGGGGTGGCAGCTGATATTGAAGGTGCGAGCATGCAAACGAACTTTGAAGTGATAGAGATTGTTGGTGAAAACAACCCTTATCCCGTGTTGCTAGGAATAAACTAGGCTACTGATATGAAAGGGGTCATCAAGCTGAAGAAGTGGAAGATGATATTCGAAAAAAAGTCCCTACGCATAGTAGTTTTGTTAGATCTAGCCGAAGCAGTGCGCTACACTGAACCTATGTGTGATGATGGAAGTGACGATGAGCTAGATTGTATATACAAGATAACTACGTGAAATCAGGATTGGGTGAATCCGATTGCAGATGGAAGGATCTCGTGGGAACATGCAAGTTCCTGCACTGCAGATTTAGAAGAAGAAGACGAACATCGGCACAATCGATTGAACGAAATGACAACACTGAATTGCCACATGATGATTAGATCACTATGTTGTGTAACAACCCAGGCCCAAGATCTACCAACATATGATTAATTGACAGTGGTGGATGAATTCTTGAGCAAGTTTGAAAGCATAGTACCAGAACAACAACAGTTCAATGTGTTGAATTGGGCACTGCGTGCGACACCTGCGCAATGGTGGGAAACACATCAAGGAAATTTCGAAAACTAGCACAGATGTAGAAGGATGATGAATCTAAGATTTGGGAAACTACAACTACAGATAGAAGATAAATATGATGGACAAGATGACCCGTGTGTGAACCTTGCAAAATGGACCAAGGCTTATAGAGAAGAACCTCAGCCTAAATGGGTGCACTTATTCTACCATACCCTGGATGTCATAACAATGAATTGGTATACTAAGATGGAACTCCAACATGGTATGGGCGAATGGGATGTCTTGTGTGAGGAATTTTTGTTAACATTCACATTTGAAGACCGATAGTTGGTGTGGACGACAAGTTGCAAGCTGTAAAAGCCACCATCTTCAAAATACCATAGGAACCATGGAAAGTAGTTGAGCCAGCATGGGTGACCTAGTTAAGCAAGGCCCTAGAATGTTATAACATGAAAGTAGATGATGATGATGACGACCCCCGAAATATTAATATTCCAGAAACTGAAGGATGTCATGAGGTTCGAGGACCATCAATCGAGGATCCCGACATCACTGCACCACTAAAATCAAAGTAGGTAAACATTGGCAGAGACGCAAAGCCGAAGTATGCGATACTTGGGGACTATTGGGACGATGCTACAATAGATAAGGTTGCTGAGTTACTCCGTGAATATCAAGATTTGTTCCCGACCGAAATTACGAACTTAAAGGGGATCATTGGCGACTTAGGGATGACGAAAATCACTCTAAAACTGGAGACAAAGCCCGTTAAGCAGTAACCTTACCATTTGAATTTGAAGTATAAAGAAAAGGTCCATGAAGAACTAGACAAAATGCTTGCAGCTGGAATTATTGAACCAGTGGAAGAATCCGACTGGGTGAGTCCTATGGTGGTACAAGAGAAAAAATCGAAGGGTGAAATTAGAATATGCGTGGACCTCAGGAAGCTTAATGACGCCTATGGTCACGATCCATTCCCGACACCATTTATAGATGAAGTATTAGAGAATGTTGGCGGTCAAGAAGCTTACTCATTCACAGATGGCTTCTTAGGATACCATCAGATCAAGATCATGCCAGAAGATAGGAGCAAGACAACCTTCACAACCGAGTGGGGTTGTTTTCAATACACCATCATGCCCTTTGGACTGAAGAACACGCCAGTGGTATTTTCGCGCGTAGTGGTGGCTGCGTTCAAGGAATACATCCACAAGTTCTTGGAGGTCTATCTAGATGATTGGACTGTATTCGAATTAGTTAAACACCATATAGCGAGCTTACGTTTGATGTTGGATACTTTCCAACGACACAAGATTGTGCTGAATCTTAAAAAGTACACCTTCGTCGTCCCCTTTGGAAACCTCCTCGGCCATGCAGTCTACAAAACAAGGTTTGATGGTGGATCCAATGAATATTGTTGTTATTCTAAATCTAGAAGCACCGCGAAGTGTCAAACAATTATACGCTACGTTGGGGCACACTGGTTACTATAGAAGGTTTATCAAGAGCTATGCACAAATAACAACACCAATGGAAAAACTAATGAAAAAGGATGCTACATATTGTTGGAGTGATGATTGCAGGAAAAGTTTGGATGTTCTCAAGGAGAAAATGGCATCCCCTCCCATCTTGGTCTTCCCAAAATGGGACATAGAATTTCATGTACATGTTGATGCATTGTGTATCGCACTAGGAGTTGTACTTATGCAAAAAGGTGCAGAAGGCATGGATCACCCGATCGCGTTTGTGATTCAACGGTTGTGAAAAGCTAAAAAGAACTACTCTACTACTGAGTGTGAGGGGTTGGCAATGGTATACGCACTCCAGAAATACCAACACTATTTACTTGGTGGGCACTTCAAGATGTTTACTGATCATTCAACATTCAAATACCCAATGAACAAGCCTTTGTTGGGGGGAACATATGAAAATGGTTGTTACTGTTCCAAGAATATGACTTTGAGGTCATCATAAAGTTGGGATGCCTAAATGCAGGACCAAATCACTTATCACGAATTGAGATAGGCAAGGAGCCAACAAATTTGGAAGAAGGACTACCTGATGCACAAATCTTTATAGTGCACATCACGGACAACCATTTCGAAGATATAATCCATTTTTTAACAACAGGGACTACACCAAAGGAATATTTAGTTTAGCAGAAGAATGAATTGGTGGTATGCGCTGTTAGTTCCAGTCTTCGTAGCCTGTCACTAGGGATTAACATGAGCTCTTAATATGTCTGGTTTTGTTAAATTTTTTTCACATGATGTTTAGTACAAAACATGTCACAAATGTGTCCATCAGAAGAAGCTCATAAAAATTTTTGCAATGGTATGTCACACTCCCATAACCGGTTCCTGGATTAGAAGAAATGAATGAGTGGTTCTTGGTTATGCATGTTTTGAGGTCAATTGCTGCACACAATGACAAGTTTAGTACAAAATCAGTTTTTGAAATAATGGTAAGTAATTTTTCAAAAGCGAAAGAGGTTTTTGTTCATCGCATACTAGATAACAAAAAAATCCTTCAGTTTATGCACAGGTACTACTATGTGGGAGATATACAGTGATATTTGGAGCCTACATTAAAACAAAGCAAATTTTTCATATTTTTTACTGTTTTAGTCATTTGAGTGCGGGGCCATTTTACAAAAGATGGAAAGTAATTTTACAAAACAAAAGGAGGTTTTTGTTAAGAACAATCTATATAACAAAATAATCTTTTAGTTTATTCATAGGTGTCATGGATTGGGATATGTGACTAGATCTTTACAGCTCCTTTTCACCGATTTAAATTTTTAATGATTTTTTGTTTTAGAGATGATTTTGTGGAACCAATTGCGAGCAAATGGAAACGAATTTCCCAAATTTGAGAGAGCTGGTTCTCCATCAGACCTTATCTACAAAAACCTCTTTCGGTTTTGTAACAGGTGCTATGGTTTAGGAGATACAAGTTCATCTTCAACACCTATTTTTAGAAATTTGGCCCAAGTTTTATGTAACTGATTCTATTTTGAAGAAAATGGTTGAGCTCAATTGCCTTAGTACAAGGATGAGAAAATGTATATATTTTATGAATTTCATAGTGTAGGGGTTGGATTTTGGTGGCAAAGAAGCAGTTGGAATGTGTAGAGTTTTATTGAATATCATAATAAAGAAATTTTTTCCCTTTGGATTTGGGATTCATCACAGTGCTGATGTTTAGTATGTTTTTCCTGTAATTCATTTACACATTATGTTTTCTCTGCCTTTTTATAGCATTATCTAAGTGATATGTTAGGAATTCATCCATAATGATGCTCCTTTCATGATGATTTTGTTGTTAGTTGTAATGGTTGTCTTAGCAGAATTCATCCTTGGCTAGATACTTTGTTGAGCAACCTCATGATTCTCTTTCATCTAAAGTTGTTGTTGCGGATTCATCCTTTGTCTGATGCTTGCAGGGCAGCAGGATTTCTCCCCTATACTTCTCACATTTACAATCTTCACTTGGCTGAACGTGGCACTTAATTTGCCCCAGGTTTTCCGGCAAAAATTGGCATCAATTCCATAGTCCAAATCATCCTTTCTCTTATTGTTTTGACCCAAAACAAATCCAATCAAACTCCTTTGCACCTATACCCAGCCTAAGATCAGTTGTTACACTAGTCATCTCAAGCCCCATCGATTATCTTTACAAGAGATTGACCTGGAGAGAGCCCTCTCATGTCCTCATAGGGCTAACTACGAGGTTGAGCGTGGTTTGATGTGGACCTAGAAGCTTACCTTTTCAGCCTGAGGTAAATCTAGGCTCTAACACATGTGACGCACTTTTCTGTCATCATGGGGCACCTCTAAAAAATGGGAAACGATGAGATATTGTGAAGATATGTACCTAAATTTGAATGAGGACAGATCCTCATGGAAGCACATGGAGGGGCTACAGGAGTACACTATGCAGGATGCGTGACAACACATAATATTTTTCGCGTTGGGCTATGGTGGCCAACCCTACATCAAGATTGAAAAGCACACTGTCGGCCCTGTGACGTATGTCAAAGGAATGGGAAACCATCATGAAGGGATGAGATGCCACTCACTCCACAGATGATGTTGCAGCCATCAAAAAATGGGCAATCGACTTTGTCGGACCAATCAAACCTCAGTGGAAGCCAGGTGTGCACTACATCATCACCATGATGGAATACCTGACTCAATGGGCAGAGGCATAGCTAGTTAACGACTGCACAACTGTTACAGCTATGAAATTTTTGTTTGACAACGTGTTGACACGGTTTGATTGCCCGAAAATTTTGATGAGTGCCCGCTGGACGCACTTCTGGAATGAAACCATTAGCGCACTCACCGAATAGTTCCAGGTTTATCATCAGTAGAGTAAACCGTACCATCCCCAAGCTAATGGGACAGTAGAAGCATTCAAAACAAATCTGGAGATTGCGTTGACCAAGGTATGTAGCGCGTAGAAAAATGACTAGGACCTGCACATCCCTGTCATATTATGGGTATACAGAACCATGCGCAATAAATTGACGAGTCAGACATCTTTTAGGTTGGTTTATGGAACGAAAGCAGTCATGCCAATGGAATATATCATACCCAATTTGCGAATAACAACACTTATAGGCATGTTAGATTGTGTAGCCTTGGAAGAGAGGCTCGCGCAACAGGAAGAACTCAAGGAGGAATGGTTTCTGGCAGGATTCCATCAACAGGTTCAGAAACAACGTAAGAAAGCCTGGCACGATTGCCATATCAAGATGCACACATTCAAGGTAAGCCATCTAGTGTTGTTGTATGATAGAAAGTTCAAAAAATTTCTGAGGAAAATAAGAATGCATTGGTTAGGACCATATGTAGTAAAAGAAGTTATAAACAGAGGCACATTCCATCTAGTCAAACTTAATGGAGAACCATTCCCTAGAAGAGTAAATGATAGTCGCCTGAAGCCCTACATGGGTGGGCCAACTGTCTGACTAACCAACCAAAGTACAGTCTTTGTGACTCGACAAGCTAGACAAAGTTGCGAGACTATAAACATAGGTACTAGTAGCAGGCAGCAAAGTAGAGAATCAAGTCATATGCAGATGAGTCAGAAGAAGAATAGAGCAGATCCAGATGATGATAGCATGGTGCATTGTGGACCTTAGTGAAGCACATAAGCTATTGGATGGACTCCATGTGAAGATCACCGCACTAGACAAGTGACTCGAGATGAGTCACGATGATTGTGTTGGGGGCCTATTGGGCAATGAATCTCCCCATAGTAGGTTTTTGGGGCTTGAAGCCTAGATTTTGGTCAAGTATAATATAAAGACCCCGTGAAATGCAGGCCTGGAGTGCAAGAGTCTAGGGTTGTCTGCCCTAAGATAATGTAATTTAGTGTAGAGTGTGTTGGCCTACCCATGGTTCACAGACCATGGGATTGTATAAATAGAGCGAGGCTCTAAGTGTAAAGTGAGTTTTGGTCTTAAGTCTTATGATGTTCTTGGATGATGAATTCGCTCTTAGTTTGTAAGTCCATGTCTTGGGTTGTAGTAGTAGGAAGAGGCTCTGGAGCTATGTGTGCATTGGCCTGGTAGAGTCTGCAGCTGTGTGTGCGGACCCCTGGAGCTGAGTGCACAGGGTGGAGTTGGGATTGCATCTGAACTGAGGATTAACAAAAGATAAGTTGATTCTAAAATACTGTGTGTTTGTGCTTCTGTTATGTATATGCATCTCTTTACATTTTTATGATTGCGCATATTTTCTATGGATGTTGAATGGTTAATGAGAATGTTGGGTACATGCAATTAAGTTAAGATCTATAATAATAGAATAATAAGGATAAAGGATCTAGACAACACCTCCTCATGCTCTTTATAGAGCTGTGTGGAAGTAGTCACACAAGCTACGAAGGATAGACAGCTGTGTAGAGCAGCGCAGGTGCATGGGTTTTGTTCGCGAAGTTCCTAAACTTCATCAAGACATCCCTAGGGTGTGGAAACCTGGTTCCAACACCCTCCCATAGTACCTTGGGTGAGACCTTAGTCCGCGCACCATGGAGTGTTGCCGAAAGGGTCGATAATTTTGGGATTTGTTTGGCAAAATCACTTATGAACCTGGGTCAATCCCCAACAAGCCAACACTTTGATATACTCCATTGCACTTAGGTGCTAGCTTTGCACCCTTGGTTCTTTGGATCTCCACACGACCAGGTTCTTGAAAATATCAGAGGCCCATTTATTGTAAATTTATCAAGTGCTAACTAAACAAGAGTTATGAGGTCTTCAACCTCTGATATATGCACCTATGATATATCGACCTCCGAGATGATGTCAAGCTATCATCACTTCTCAACATGGCACCTTCTGAGTGGTGAAATGTGTAACTTTGAGTTTCCACATTGGGCCATTGAAAATGCCAAAGAAATATATTACATGTCCACCTTACTGCCACGTCATGATGATATCAGTTTCCACTACAACTTCTCAGAGCCAATATCATGCCACCATGTGTCCTACTAGATGAGAGAGAAAAGGGGGCTCATCAAACCTTGGTTTTGTAATAAGATCCTTTGTTAAATTTCTCAGCATTCCTTAGCGCTTCAGTTATTGGTCCTACTGGACATTGTAAATTCTTAAAATACCAATGTTAAGAAGTTATGATATTCTGATATTCGAGGCCTCCAATATTCATGATGACCTCCAGCTTTTGATATCCTGATATGCTCTGCTCCAAGATTCTCATATTCTCCAACCTCCAATATGGCGTACCTTGATGCTTTGATATTCATCCTTCTCCTCTAATGACCTTTGATATTATGATATGACCTACTTCGAAGTCCCAATATTTCAATCTCCGATATAGCTTGCTTAGATTTGTTAGCCTACTTAGGACTTCAAGACCCTGAATTTGGTAGACCATAACTTTTGATCCAAGAGATCATTTTTATACTTCCACACACCATTAGGAAGATCTTTCAGATCACTTTCCAATGGAGAGGGTCCAATGTAGGATTTAAGCCCATATGCTACTTATAAAATGGCTAAAAACTCTTTCCCACTCTTTTTCTCCTTGACTCTCTTTCTTGTGCCTTGAATCCTAAATTCCCAACCACCATAGTCATCATTTTTTGGCTTCTACAATAACCTTTCTGCTATGATGATTCTCTATAGAGCACTCCAAAAACCATGGGAGTCCTCCTGGGCCATCACTGTATTCTTCATATCATGGCTTTTCCAATAATCCTGCTATTATGGTGATTTTCTACATATCACTGCAACAACCATGGGATTCCTCTTGGGCCATTAATGCCAAAATCTACTATGACAACCATCCATGCTAGCCTGGTTAACATCAATGTCAGCACTCATGCTAATAGTTGGGCAAATCCAACTACCTAACACATCTCCCCAACATGACTTTTGACATCAATGCTAACACACTTGCATATATCTTTACTAAGCCACTAGCCATCCAGCCAATGCCGACTGTCCAACATTACCATGGTACATTTTCCCTTGATATTTTCATTGCCATGGTATTGGAATTATCATGGTATGGGTGCCCTTAATATTGGTTTTGCCATGGTATTTTCACATCACTAGAATTTTGTCTTGTTCCTTTGACAATTGTATAGACCTTGTTGGTATTTGAATTATCATGGTAGAGGTGTACTTGGTATTGGTATTATCATGGCATAGGTGTACTCGATATCAGTATTACCATGGTATTTTAGCTTGCATGGTATTTACACTTAGTTTTGGTACTACCCAAGTACCTGCCTATGGTATTTATTTAAGGTTGATGTAGATGGATGTATCTTATTGGGTTTGGTTGGTTCTTCCTCGTGAGTTGGAAAGTTATCATAATGTTTTTGGAGAGAAAATGGTGAGGAGAGTGAAATTTTTGTAGCAAAGTATGCATGGCGCTATAGAATTAGCATAGACAAAAGCACTCATGAGTGAAGACTATGTCTATATACAAGAAAAGTGACAGCGTGTATAAGTTGTTTTGCTAATGAATTTGTGATTACAAGGGTAAAATTTTATTTGAGTTTATATATGTTGCTGATATGATTGTCATAGATTGGTTGTTGCAGTGAAACTATTGTGAAGGATATGATTTAGTAATTGAGGTTGTGCTAGTATTAGAGTGAGAAGTTTTTATTTTGTGCTTTGATGTGATTGTTGTTGTATTCTTCTAGTTGAGCAGTTCAGATTAACTCCAATGAAAAAATGAATGAAACAAGGGTAACATAAAAGATTGGATTGGGGGTTGTGATAAATTCATTATGAGGAATAGATTTCTTCATGAGATTAGTGGGAGTTGGGTGAGGCTCGTTGGTCATGGTGGCTTCTAACGAATGAGATGAGTGTCTGTAGAGTTGTGAGATGAAGATCATAGTTCCAAATTGATAGTATCCATTTATATATTCTATGTAATTGAATTTCGAGATGAATAATACAATTATTTGAGCGGTTGAACAACAATAAGGGTGGTTTTTTACTATGACAGGGTTTTCCACTCGAAATATCTTGCATCCTATTATGCATGTTTATTTCATTGTGTGTATGGCTCTCATGTGTTTTTCTTATGTGATATGATATACTAATGGGTTTATGTATGTTTTAGTATTTGGAAAATGATTTAAAAGTTAATAGACATTATCACTACTAAGTCACCCCCCCCCCCCCCAATAGTGTGCACCTTTCTAACAATTCTAATTTTCTCACTAAAGTTTGCTATAGCACTACTTGCAGAGGTCATGCAAATCTAATTTAGACTTCTTCTGAATGCATCTTATTTATTTCATTTTTCCATTCCCTTTAATGTATTCAATTTCAAAATAAAACTCACTAAGGAATGCCATCCACCTTTCTTGTCTAAATATGGTTGACCAAATAAATATTTTAGGTCGATATGATCAATTATTAGGGTGAATTTCTTACCCAAAAGATAGTGTCAATACATTTTAAAACCATGAATTATTGTAGCTAGCTCTAAATCATACACAACAAAATTCTTTTCACAATCCTTTAGCTTCTTGCACTCATAGGCTAAAAAATGATTATCTTGAATTAATATCCACCTAATCCTTATAGGAAATCATCTTTGCACATTGTATAGTATTTATTGGGATAAAAAATCATGATTGCAGGGGCTACAATTAGCAAATATTTCCACTGATCAAAACTATATGGACATTTTCAGGGTCCAAACAAATTTAACTCCTTTATTTTGTAAAGATGTGATATGATAAGACAACTTGGAGAAACCTTCAATGAACCTATGGTAATAGCCTATAATTTATGTAAAGGATCTGATATCAACTATCTCTTTGGGAATAATCCAATTGATAGTTTCCTTGACCTTTTCAGGGTCTAGTAACATTTCTTCTTTACATATTACATGCCCAAAATATTGAATCTAATCTTGGAAAAATTCAAATTTGCTAAAATTGGCATAGAAGTTTTAGGTTTTAACCCCCATACAGAAATTACCTACATACGAATTCTAAAAATAGAAAATAAATAATAGCGTGAACATAAAACATAAGATAGATATACATATAGATTTTCCCTTGATCCTAAAACGGGACTACCAAATTGATTTTTGATTATATTCCTTTCAATGTTATAATACATATAGATACATGCTGAAGCATCCATAAGCCCCAATTGATTAACCCTCGATTAGAACATAACTGTAGCTCCCTTGACCCGATCTACAAAATACCATGGATGAAAACTATCATGCCCAAAACCATGTGTGAAATCCATTCGCAAAACCATAGGTAGGTCTTCCCACCTAATATAGGGTCCAAAAAAATAATTCCCAGGGCACTGCCCCAAAGGGGGGCTACCACCCCCCCATGACACCCCCCCATGTGTGGGGTGGTCATGTAAAGAATATAGCACACCCCAAACATTCTCCCACTTGTTATTTTCTTTCCACAGGGTGCCACATGAGAGCTTAGTCATTAATCTAGCCCTATAATGCTCATTTTTCCTCTACACCAAGAGAAATTCTTAGTGGTCACAAACTTTGTCAATGCATTTGCAGTATTCTTCAAAGTGTCCACCTTTACCAACAACACCTTTTTTTCCTCAACCATATCCATCACAAAGTGATCTTGAATGTTAATATTCTTTGTATTTGAATGATAAATAGGGTTCTTTGCCAAGAAAATTGTGCTTTGGCTATCACAGCCTATCCTTATTTCTCATTGTACTAATCCCATACTTGAATACAATCTCTGCGACCAAACTGCTTCCTTTCTTGCATGAGTGGCTTCCATGTATTATGCCTCTGTAGTTGAAAGTGCCACTACAGACTGTCTCTTACTCATCCAAATGACTGCACCTCCAAATAGGTTAAACACATACCCACTTATAGATCTTCTCTCATCTAGATCTCTAGCCTAGTATACATCAGCAAAGCCATGGATTTCCAAAACTCTGTCTATTCCTGGTCTTCCTTGGTAGCACAAACCTAATCAATAGTGGCACACAAATACCTAAAAACTCGCTTCACTGTTGTCCAATTCTCCTTCCCTAGTTTTGACATGAACTTGCTCAATACTCCCATTGCATGTGCAATGTCTAGTCTAGTAAAGACCATTTCATACATCATACTACTGACTGCACTTACATATGGAACACATGACATGTCCTTTTCATCTTCTTGTGCCTTGGGACACTGTTCAACAAATAAATTTACACCTACATGAATAGGAACCTTGCCAATTCACTATCTTACATATTGAATCTCTGCATTATTGTCTCGATATACTTCCTTTGATTTAACTAGAGCTTCCTCTTTGCTCCATCTTGTTTAATTTCCATCCCCAAAATATAGTTAGCAGCACCAAGATATTTCATGTCAAATTTGGAGGACAATTAGGTCTTCCAATCTTGGATAATTTCTTTGTCATTTCCAACTATCAACATATCATCCACATACAAGACAAGATAAATAACACGGTCACCAACTAATTTAAAATACACACAATGATCTACTTTTCTTCTGGTGAAGCCAAGTCCCCATATAAGTGTATCAAATTTCTGATACCACATCCTTGGTGATTGTTTTAACCCATATAAATAAGTTTTTAACTTGCATACCTATTATTTCTTACCCCTCACCACAAAGCCTTCAAGTTTCTTCATGTAGATCTCTTCCTCCAGATCCCTACAAAGAAATGTTGTCTTCACATCCATCTATTCTATCTCAAAATCAAAAGAAACAACAACAGATAAAAGTAATCTAATAGAAGATACCTTGGAAACAAGAGAAAAAAATCACTAAAATCAATTCTCAGCCCCTGGGAATAACCTTTTGCTACCAACCGAGCTTTGTATTTCTCCACCTTTCCTTATGCATTCATCTTCATCTTAAACACCCATTTTCTGCCAATGGGTTTCCTTCCAGTCGACAACTCCACCAGATCCCAAGCTTCATTTTTATCCAAAGATGTCATTTCATCAACCATGGCCTCTTTCCATAGTTTTCCATCCTATGAATCTATTGCTTCCTTGACAGTTCTAGGATCATCATCAGTAATAGATAAAGAAAAATTTGAATAGATAGGAGATGGAATATATCATTCAAGTTACCCTATTTCTCGAACTTATCTTCTAACAACTAGATTTTGTGGCTCCTCGTCTTCTGATTCCTCTTCTACTGTAGATTCTGATTCTTCCTCCTTTAGCTCAAACACTATCTTCTTAGGTTCCTTTGGTATGACTTCAAATTAATAACATATTTCACCTCTCTAAAAACCACATCTCGGTTGTCTACAAAATTACTTCTTTTTGTGTTCCAAATCTTATAACCTTTTAAGCCATCCTTATAACCAATAAAGATGCACCTTTTAGATTTGCTATCGAACTTTGTTCTTTTATCCTTTGGAATATGTACATATGCATCAAATCCAAATACCCTCAAATTTGAAAGAGAAGGTTTCTTACCAGTCCATACATCTTATGGAGTCTTATCCTCCATTGATGATGAAGGTGATCTGTTAACTAGGTAACATTCAATCTCCACCATCTGCTAACGATTCGTGTCCTAACCCAACACCATTGAGCATGCTTCTTTCCTTTTCCATCAACATCTTGTTCATTCTTTTTGCAACTCCATTTTTCTAAGGTGTGTATGGAGTAGTCTTTTGTTGTGCTATACCAAACTTCTTTAAAAACTCTTCAAATTCCTTCTTGCAAAATTTTCCACCATTATCTATCCTCAACACCTTTATCTTCTTCTCTGTCTTGTTTTCCATAGAGCCTTAAATTATTCAAACTTTCCAAAGACTTTAGATTTCTTCTCGAGGAAATATATCCATGTATTCCTTGAGAAGTCATCTATAAATGATAAATAATACACAAACTTACCCAGTGATGCAACCGAAATAGGTCCAAACACATCATTGTGCACAAGCTCTAAAATTTGTTTCACCCTCTTAGCACCAGAGGGGAAACTCACTCGATTTTTCTTCCCATATACAATTTTCACAGAAATCAAAATCGAGAGAGAAATTAAACATACCTTCTACCATACCATTACCACAATGTATTCAAAGGCCCTTATCTCCAATATTTCCAAGCCTTTGATGCCATAGCATGGTATTTTCTCCAAAAGCCACTGGATTTTCTGCTCCATTTTCAGGAACCATAGAACTGTTGCACCCATCAATAATAGTGCTACCCTGAAGCTTGTACAAAGTTCCAATCAGAACTGCTCACGTCAATAATAGTGCTCCCCGAACCATCATGTAGGTATCTTTCTCGAACATTGCTTTTACACTTACATCATCCAACTTGCTTATAGAAATCAAATTTCTAGACAATGGAGGAATATGAAGAACACCCGGAAGTGTTCTAATCCTTCAACCTTGTAACTTCAACTTGACTTTTCTATGACCAATTATTCTACCCTTCCTATCATCCCGTAAGGAGACATCACCACCATCATATTTCTCATACTCACAGAACCACTCCCTATGGGGAGTGAAGTGAAAGGATGCACTTGATTCAATCAACCATGCCTCATGATCTACATGTTTACTTGAAGAGGAAGCCAAGTATACATACCCACCTTCATCTGAGGTGGTTTTTGCCTTTGCAAAATGAGCATCATCAAATCCCTTTCCTTTCTCAGAATCTTTAGATTTATAGTCTGTTTTGAAGTGCCCTTCCTTTCTGCATTTCTAACACACCTTTATAGGTTTTCCTGGAGATTTAGATCTTCCTCTACATTTAGATCTCCCACTTGAGGACTTATTTTTGTTTCTATTATGGGTCCATCCTTGTACAGACAAGGCATCACTATATATTTTTCCGTCTCATCTCCTCCGACAACAAGGATGATACTATTTCAACAAACTGCAAGGCAGTTGCATTACTACCTAAATCAACAAGAAGACTATCCTACGAATTTGGTATAGAACACAACAAACTGATGCAGCTATATTCATCTATAATTTTAATATCAATAGATAATAACTTCTTTACGACAGTATTAAAGGCATTTAGATGCTCTCTCATCGAGTCTCCATCTTTCATCCTCGGGTTATACAATATTTTTTGTCGGAACAATTTATTCACCAGAGATTTAGATTGGTAGAAAGTCCTCAACTTGTCCCAGAAAGCCTTCGTCGAAGCTTCCCTTGATACATTCAAAAATACTGATTCCGAGACAAAAAATCATATTGTGCTCTGTCTTCTAATGCAAATTCACCCAGTATTTAGTTGACATTGTTGTTGGCCTATTACTTAGATCTACCGTGACCCGCTGATCTTTATCCACCACCATATCCTCCATCTTGAGTTTCCACAACTCAAAAATCCGACCATTAAATCTCTCAATCTCTATATTTCCACTTCTTTCCATCTTCTTTCACCACAAGAATTGATCTCGTAGATCTCCTATTGAACAAGGTCTACCACAAGCCCAAGAAAAACCCCTCAGTAGCAAAGACGTCCCCTCGAAGCCGAAACAAATCTGACACCAAATGTAAATTTTAACCCCATAACAAAATTACTTGCGTAAGAATTCTAAAAATATAAAATAAACAATAGCGAGCGCATAAAACATAAGATAGATATAGAAAGAAATTTTCCCATGGATCCCAAAAAGGGACTACCAGATTGATTTTTCATTATATTCCTTTCAATGTTACAATACATATATATACATGCTGAAGCATGCATAAACTCCAATCCATTAACCTTGTATTAGAACATAACGATAATTCACTTGACTGGGTCTACAAAATACCATGCACAGAATACTATCATGCCCAAAACCATGTGCAAAATTGATGCACGAAACCATAGGTAGGTCCACCCACCTAATATAGGGTCCAATTTTTTTTCCGAAGGTGCTACTCCAGACCCCATGTAGGGGGGCTACCTCCCCCCTTGCATACCCCCCAACAAGGGGGGAACTTCCACCGCTGCTACACCCCATGCAACATACAAGGGGGGCTACCATCCCCGTGGGCATGAGGTTGTCATGGAAAGAATATAACACACACCCAATAGAATTGATGTTATCTGAGTATTTTCAACACTACTCTTAAGTGTCATTCATGCTTTTCTAATGTCTTGGAATAAATTAAAATACCATCAATTAAAATCAATAAAATATTATCCAAGTACTAGCTAAAAGCATTATTTATTAGAAATATAAATGTGTATGGGATATTGGAGGATCTAAAAGGAAGCAAAAGAAACTCATAATGGCCATATATGGTTCTAAAAGTCATCTTATGTGTATCCTAATCGTCCATTATAAGTTGGTGATAAAAACATCTTAAATCTATCTTAGAGAAGATTTTTGTTCCCATTATCTGATCAAAGTAATCATCAATTCTAGGTAATGGTTATTTGATTTTATTGTCATTTGTTTAGTTGTCTACAATCAATACATAATATAGTGCCATCCTTCTTCCTTGAAAAAAGTGTTGATTCTCGCCAAGGTGAGAAACTTGATCTAATATATCCCTTATCCAATGAATCTTGAAGTTGCATCTCCAATTCTATCAACATTGGTATGCTCATCCTATAAGGTGCTCTCGACACAAGTGTTTCCCCATATACCAATTCAATGATAAAATCAATGTCTCTTTTTTTTGGTAATTGGGATTTTCATTTGGAAATAGATCCTTAAGATCACTCACCACTACAAAGTCATACAATATCCTTACATTTCTTTCCCATGTTAAATATTCCATATTTATTTCAAAAATTTTACAGCCATTTCTTGC
The DNA here is from genome assembly GCA_000404065.3 of Pinus taeda. Classification (NCBI taxonomy): domain Eukaryota; kingdom Viridiplantae; phylum Streptophyta; class Pinopsida; order Pinales; family Pinaceae; genus Pinus; species Pinus taeda. The sequence continues at coordinate 19,917 of APFE030460331.1, forward strand.
ACATATTTTTAACCTGAAATTTGATATTTGTCTTGTAAAGATTGGTCTAGGTATACCTCTAGTGACCCACACTAGTACCTTAACATTGGCACAAGTGAAAAACTTTTCTAGGTCATTAATGACATCTCTATGCTTTTCCAACCAATCCATACCCACTAACACATCATATGACCATAGATTTAGGACATTTAAATTCATTTATATTTCCATTCCATTCAAATTAATGGGACGGTCCTTAACTAAACTAGTAATCTTCTCTTTTGTGCCATTCTCTAACTATATTAGCCAAGAATTTTTATATTTTTCAATGTTCAAATTACATTTGTCTATTATTTTTGGACTAACATAAGCTAAACTTGTTCATGGGTCCATTAAAATTGAAAGAGTTTGATTCATAATGTTACCTTCTATTTCAATCATAGTATATTAATGTTCAACTTGTTGATCCTCTAGGGTTGCATTGATTCAAATAATATTTCTAGCCACGTTATTTACTTTGGAAGCTTCTTGTACATTATGTAAAGGTGAATTATAGCTAATGTTATATGAGAAATTTCAAAGTAGATGAAGCTCCCTACATCCCCAATACTTCAATGGTTCTCTTTCTTTCTCGTGGCTCTTTTATGATTTGGATCAATTGCTCTAGAAATTGTTCATGCTTGAGTCTTCTATTAATTGTTGTTCTTATTAAAATTTCAATTATCGTTATTCATACTAGAATTATTACAATGAGAAAAATTGGACCCTTTATTCCCTTGCATAAATCTATCTCTTTTATTTTTTTGTCAATCTTTTGAGTTGTCATTTCTTTGTTTAAAATGTTGATAACATATTCTAGATTTCTAAATAGATTCATCCATTTTCTTAGGATTAACATACATTGCATTAGGATTATCATAATCTTCTATTTGAAGGAAAGGGGTAAGCAATTGATGAATCACTTAATTTTTTTGAAAATAATACTGAGAGGGGGGGTGAATCAGTATTATCTAGTTCTTTTAACAAATCTTCCTTATTTACACTTTGAGTTATTTTTGCATATCAGTACCATAAAATAATGACACAAGAAAAACAGACAGTCACATCAAAGAACACCAGATATAAGGTGGAAACCCAATGTGGGTGAAAACTACCTGCTACAATATGTCTCTATCTTCTTTCAAATTAGAAACTCCTTTTACAATGGTCTTGTACTGGTGCAGTCCTTTACCAGTACACAGGCTACAACCTGTAGAGAGCTACAACTCTCTCTCGTTTTCCAGTCTTTCCTGGAAGGGAGCTACAACCCCCTACTTCTTTTCTTACAAGGACCACTTTTCATAAATTTTCAAACTGGAACCATAAACATCAAATGATCATCAAGTACCAGTAAATCACCTAGATAACCAGATCCACAATAACAATAAACTAAACCCAGAACACCTTATCAATAGAAAAGTCAGTCAACAAAAGATCTTAAGACAGATACGCAACTTTCCTTTCTCTGGCCTGCGTCGCTACGCACTTCACCCTCTGCTTCTCTGCGTATACCCGCAGAGTTCCTTCTACTGCACTGCATGGCCACGCACTGCTTCTTCTACCGCGCTGCGTACAGTACGCACCTAGATCCACTATCGCGCCGCATACTGCCAAAGTAGGCACGCACCCAGAAAGACTATCGCGTCGCGTACTTTTACTGTGCGTACGCACCTGAACCACTGCTGCTCTGCGTACCCACGCAGATCGCCTGTTTCTGCGATGCATACCCATGCAGTCACCCTTCTTCTACTCTGCGTACCCACGCAGTTCACCTGTTTCTGCTCTACGTACCCACGTAGAGGCACCATTAAACACCTGCGTACTTCAGATTAGGGTTGAATTTGTAGATCACCAGTATGCTACAGTTAGACGGATGACCAGATCTGATCAAGCGCTCGAGAGATCACCCTTCACAGATTCGCTTTCCACTTCACTTTCATATAGATCAAGCTTTTGAAACAATAACCCAATATTTCAGATCTTAAGATATTCAACCCAAAAGCATACGCACAAGCCAAATGATCTCCTTTGCTTTATATAGGCAAGCTCTTCCTCAAATCATGGATCAATACCACAGGCCAAAACTATAATAACACAATACTGTCGGCTAAATACCAAGGGTTAAACATAAGAAACCTCACGTGAGCACGCTTTACTGCCTTGAAGTGTGTGCACTAGGGGTACGCACCTCATGAATGGGTAACCTGCATGTCTGGACGCGGTCCCTGCACGGTTTACTTGCGGGTACGCATCTTCTGAACTGTTCTCCTGCATACTTCTTAATTCTCATCATATTGAGAGCCATGCCATGGGTGTTGCCATCAATTACAACATATGTAACATATAACCATACCAGAAACATAATGCCAACAGTCTCCTTCTTTGGACTTGATGGCAACCTCAAAAACTTCAGCGACATTCTCCCCCTTTGACATCAAGGGCAAAGGGTTATGCTCCCCCTAAGAACATGCTCCCCCTGAATATGAACCAGATCTGCAAAGAA
>APFE030460343.1:0-32874 GCA_000404065.3 Pinus taeda
CAGTCTCTCCTGGAAGGGAGCCATAACCCCCTTTTTCTCTTTTACTTCTTTAAGGACCACGTTTCATTAATTTTCAAACTGGATCCATGAACATCAAATAATCATCAAGTACATGAAAATCACCCAATCTCCTTATACAATAAACCAATGAATTACCCACTCTTCAGAATGCTGTAAACAGAAAAGAATACCAGAATCTAACCCCAGAACTCTGCTGCAATAGATAAAAAACAATCAACAATTGTTTCAAGATAAGGCCACAACTTCACCAACAGGGGCCTGCGTATATCCACAGCTCTTCTGAGACAGAACTGTGCAGATCCGCACTGGTTGTTCTTCTCCTCTGCGAACTTTTCTTCAGATCCGCACCTTCACTTCTGAATTACTGCGTAGACCCGCACTGTGCCTTCTTCTCACCTGCGTACCTCTCACTTCGCCCTTTTATATGCTACGTGTGCCCTGCACTGTGGCCTTTCCTGCGCTGCGTACCCTGCACTGCACCTTTGGCTTCACAGCGTACTCCCGCACTGAGCCTTCTACTGAGTTGCGTACCCCCGTACTGCACCTATGGATCGCCTGCGGACTTCTGATTAGGGCCAAATTTATATTCCTCCAATGTGCCACAGTCAGTGAGATCCACATATCTGAACATGCGCCCGAGAGATCACGACTTCATAGATTCACCTTCAAATTTACTTTGATTTAGATCAAGCATTTTACATTGATAACCCAATATTTCAGATCTTAAGATATTCAATTGAAAAGATAAGTTTAGCTAAGTGATCTCCTTCCCTATTTATAGTCAAGCCCTTATTCACACCATGGGACAAAACCATCAATAACCAATACAAGGGATCCAAATCGGGGCTAAAATAGATCCTATACCATGGGCCAAAACCATAGGATCAAGAACGACAGGCTAAATACCACAGGCCAAACATAAGAAACCCCACGTGAGCGTGCTTTTTACTGCATGGAAGTGTGTGCACTAGGTTCCGCACCTTCTGTTCGGACAACCTGCGTACATGACCGCAACTTTCTGAACGACGTACCTGCGGGTCCGCGCCTTTTGAACTGCATACCTGCGTACCTCTTATTTTCTTCATTTTGAGAGCCTGAACAGACCATTGCCACTTGAGTGAGTTTCCATCAAGTACAACACCTGTATCATAGAGCCATACCAGAATCATAATGCCAACAATATGTACTGCGATTAGCTTCTTGCATTTACTAGGTGATATTCTTGACTCTAGAGACAATCCAAGATGGTCCTCTATCCATTTCAAGCATTTATCCAAAGTTTTCAAGAATAACTATAATTCATCTATCATGAGGAGGAGTTCCACCTTGACCTCACTTATATCGAGAAAAACTCTGCCCAATAAAATATTCATAAGCCAATAAGTGTCCAGTCTATCCATATATTGACTAAAACTTCCCATCACCTAAGAATAAGTCAAACATCTATGTTCTTTTAAAATGGAAAATTTTATTGTTGCAATTTCATCCTAAATAGGCTAGGGGTTGTGAGTTCTATATCAATGGACAAAGGATTTATTTTGTTGTCAGGCTCATGAAACTCCATGGTTTCTATAGTATCCTTACCCTTCCTTGCTTTGAGTTTGTTTCTAGGGAATGGTGGACAAAAATGAGGGTAAGAAATTTTTTTTTGGAGGGGTTGGAGGCTCGATTAGAGATAAGAAGGGATGAAGGGATCACAATCAAAAGTAGGTGCAAGGTAATGAATACAATTATACTACTAAGGTGCAGACAGGAGCTAGAATAAACTAGAGAGAAACACAAAAAATGTAGAAGGCGGAGAGAGAGCCAAAAAAGGAAAGGAAGAGAGGCGTAGAAAAACTTAAAAATAACAAACTAAATAGGGTGTTATAGGAGCATCCCTCTAAAAAAAAGAGGATATTATATTAATGATTCCTAGAGGTCACACAAAGGAGTTGCACCCAAATTATACAATGAGAAAAAGTTGGCTTCCCATATGAAAGATGAAACAAGTAAGTCTTGGAGGATACCGCTGACTACATTGAAATAAGTGGAAATGGAATGTCCAAGCTAGAAATAGTCGCCAAACCTTCAGTTACTAGTACGATGAGTGCTTAAGGTTGTTGTTGTTGTTGAGAAACTAATAGGATGTAAAATTAGGGTTCATTTCTCTTACTTGATAATGGTTGTGAATATTTGCTGGCTTCTTCTTTCTTTTATTATGTTTTTTTTTATCAAACAATTACCAAAACATTAAAACATGAATATCACAAAAGGCAAAGAACATAAAGATGTAGGATCCAAGCCAAGGAAAACCCCCATAAGGGGGAAAATCGAGACAACTCCTCTTCTTATAGAAAGTGAGATATCCAAGACCCAAGATCAAGACCAAGACTACAACATAGATCCCAAATCAACCCTCCACCAATTCCTCTTAAACAAGTAAAATTCAACTGAGTCAATTATGATCAAAATTCATCAAAACTAATCAAATCATAGAATCTAGTCCTATAACTTCATTGTGCAATTTCAAAGCTGTAGTGCTACCATGTTCTTCGTACGTGTGAGTAGCAGCAGATGAGAAAACAAATGTTTCTCTTTCTTTTGACTTCTCCTTCTCTTTCTATTGACTTCACACTTCTTCTTCATTCATATTCTTCTCTTCTTAGCACAAAACCGATGATGGTAGGTAAGTGAATGATTGGTTGAGTTTCTCTTTACATATACACATCTAGGAGTTCGAATAGGTGCCTCTCTAGGCCAACTTGGTCTTGTGGATGACAAATTGACTCTTTTGACTCACAAAAATATTTTTCTTTTCTTACAAATAGTCCAATTGGGACTTTGACTCATGAAATTTTTTCTTTTGACTCCATAAACCTTAGAAGCATGAAGAACATGCTTTGACTAAAGAAAATAAGAATAATATGAAATATCACTTTTCATTTTTTTATTTTACATGAAATACATATTGATACAATTATAATGATAATTATGAAGACCGAACCTAGTTACATTTTCAACACTCCCTATTAACTAGGGAGTTATTCATAATGACATAACAAGATACTAGGAAACTCCCAAATTGAACTATTCTCCTAAGAAGAGCTGGGATTGATAAAAATTATCATCATCATATCTAGAATTTTCAAACATAGCAAGGCCTTGATTGACAAGATTTATCTCTAAACTAGATCAGAGCATAATGATGGGAGGCATAAATTTGTTCACCACCACCACCTCTCTCTAGGCGCATACCCCATCTAGATGTTCAACACGTATGCCCTCACAGGACTATTCTTGTCTTGGATTCTCAATCCCCAAATAATATCATTCCTTTGGACTATTCTTACCTTGGATACCCTATCCTTAAAGAGTATCGGTCCTCAGGACTACTCCTATCTTGGATACCATTCCTCAAGGAGTATCAGTCCGAGATACTTATCCAATTCTCCATTCTCCATACCAGTTACATCACTAGGCTTATTAATATTAGTCCTAGACATAGTGCATGGCACATGGAGAATATAATGTCCATCCTCACTCCCTCTCAACTAGGGAGGAATAACCACAAACATAAGATTGTCTGAAAAATACACAATAAAGCATCAACTACATGTTCTTATGTGGAGATCTATTGTAGCTTCCGGGATCCTATCTTCATCACATCATAATGAGATTCAACCTTTTTGGATATTTGTCAATATTCACATATCTTCAACTTGTCATCAAGTAGTTCATCAAATAGCTTAAGGAGACAAACTTCTTAACAACTGATTGCACAAGCCTTCACATCTACTTCCTTCATAACAAAATTCTACTTTCATACTATTGCAAGAAATTTTATTAGCTTCCAATAATCTATCAACATCATTACTATTAACCAATGTGTTCCTGGATTGAATCAATTAACTAATAGTACAACGATATCAATTTCTTCATATTTATATCAAAAGATCTTGTCACTGATCTATCATCTTCTATTTCTAGCTAAGGTAGGTAAACTTATTCCTTGACTTCCTTTGGTGCATACCTCAAGCTTCTTTCTTCTTGTCTTCATTCTTTGCTACGTTCTTCCAACTCTTCCTTTTGTTAGTTAAGCATAGATCTTGTCTTGACCTGCAACCTTTGTTACATGACTATGAAAGAAAAAAAAGGAAAAATGCATAACAATAGTAATAATTAAAGAAAGTATGTATAAAATACTTATCCTATTGAAGAGAGTCAACTCCCTCTTAATCTTGGACCTTTTAATCAACATTTTCCTCACATAAAAATGATGTCATTCCCACTAATTTCAAGAGCTATATTTTTCCTTTACAACTAAAATGGTTAGTTAGAGTTTCTATTCTATGGTTTCCTAATTCAAAATTTTTCCTAGGGTTTATAAACGTTAAATGCCAAAATTCTACAAGACCTTACAAACCGAAAGTTATACAAACCCTATATTCTTCATAGTCATTAATATCTACCATCAAGAATTACAAAATTCTATAACCAAAATAGAGAGTTAGTTGCAAAAACCTAGATTTTTCAAGGTATTAAAGGCCTGTCATGTTAGAAATTGAAAATTCTACAATCATGCAAATGGATTAGCTGAAAAACCCTAGTGACACTATTGGAAAACCTTTAAAAAATTTCATTTCTTGATCTCAATACCTAGTCTTCATATGTAATGAAATACTTGGTGTGCTAACATATCAACAATATGCCACTGTCTCTAATATGTATTTATGCAAACCCTTTCATTCAGACGATCATCGCCATGAACTAGTGGATGGGATGTACACAAAAATTATACATACCTCTACAACCATACCTTATCTCTTCTTTGCAAATATATGGTCCTTTGTTTTATATTCAATTTTCAAGTGCCAACTTTCTTCAATAAAGGTGCTTAAATTCCTTCACAAAAATTTCATTGATCTACTTGCTTTGTATTGGTTCCTTTCAAACAGGTCGAATTTATTTATGTAGTAAGTCCTTCTATTATGAATTGGAAGGGAGGTAATGTAGCTTAATTGATATGAAATGGAGTAGATTTGTAATGCTATGCTAATTCCCCATTCATATTAAAACCCAAGATGCTTATCATTTTCTTATCAAGTGCTTAAGGATTCAATATTTTTTCTTAATTAACTAATTCCCATGAGAGTTTCTGATGTAAATGTTAGAAACAATTTAACATAAACATATGCTGAACAACAACAAAATAACAACAAAGAACATCAAAATACAACACACAACAAGCACATGATAAAGGAGTTCACCGCTCCTAGGCTAGTCTCCTTGGTCCAACTTCCAATGGCTTGGGCCTCTCTATTATGTTCAAATTACAATAAAAGTGTTCTTACAATGCTCAGATGCCTCTGAAAACTGTCTCAATGAGTTCCAAATAGTTAAAAATGGCCATCCCACCTATTTCTGCATCCCATTTGGATAAAACTGAAGAAGTTATGACTTCTCCTAGTTCTCCCACTATTTGTTCCACAAAATGCTCCAAATCCAACCAAAAACCACATTTTCGCTCCAAAATCCACTAACAGAGTGAGAAATTCACTACACCACGGGCCATAACCTATCGACCGTATCACAAATTGCAATTGGCGAGTGTTTTTGGGCAAAAGGTCTTCTTAACACAAAAAAACGTTGTGATTGCGATATCAACGGACCTGATGGGAACCTAAAATGTTACATATAAACTCTTGTGTCCGGGGTCTTATCATTCATCGTAATTGGCAATCAAAGCGGGAACATAATCAATGATATGACGGACCCACTGGGACATTAAACTACAAAATAAAGAATTATCGCATCTGGGAACCCAATCACAAATCACAATCGGCATTTTCCATCGGCGGCTACCAAAACCCATACCACTGTGATATCAATGGACCTGCCGGGCTATGAAATATAGTGTATAACATATCGCATCTGAAGACAAATAAGAATTGGCATTGTTGACGGTGACACACACACACACACACACACACACATATCAGTGGGTACTGGGTGCGATATGCAATTGCGATATATCGTATCACAACCCTAACTATGCCGAGGGCTGATTCTTAACATTATGCGATATGCGATTGCGATCGCATCACAACCTGCTTTGCTGCCAGGGTCGATTCTTTAACCTGAATCACTTACCGCTATGATATGTGATATGTAAGGGACAATTGCAGGCTGCCACTTGGTGCCTCCACATTTGCTAAATACCTTGCCACATCATCCCAATCATTCCATGTAGACAAGTCAATCTTGAACTTTGACTTACTCTAACTTATGCATATGAACTTAGATTTGAGTGCAGTTCACATCGTAGAATTCAAAATGATTAGATCTTTGATCTAAGGCTGAGTTTAACAAAATAATGACACTTTGATTTTCGAGCATAAACTTGAGAACCTGATCACTCCTCCCCACTGGAAGCTTTTTGGACCCCAAAAGATTATATTCAGTTATTGAACATATGAGGGTACCGTTCCCTCACCTTCCCCTCTTCAATCCATTTGGCCTTTGATGGATTTTTACCTTTGAGACCCACTTGAAGATAATCAAAATTTCCCCTCTTTGATGACCTCATTCTTCTGTCAAGTATGGTGTCTTGTTGAAGCTCATCAAGAAATTCTGGAGAAAAATCTTCAATTGATGGAATCTATATACTTTCTCCTTGATATTTAATCAAAGGAGGCTCATACGATCTCAAATTTTCAACATTAACAATAGAATACATTTACATATATGAAGGCAAATCTAGCTTGAAAGCATTATTACCAATCTTTTCCAGAGTTTTAAATGGACCATAACAGATTGGTTTCAGTTTTTTACCTTCACCTTGAGGCCTTTCCTTGCTAATGTATAACCAAACTTCATCACCTACTTGAAACTGATGATCCAAATTATGCTCATCATGCCTTGCCTTATACTTGCCTTGACTCTTTTCTAGTTTTTCTTGAACTGTTCGGTGAATCAACTGAAGTTTCTCAATGAATTTATTTGCTCTGTCTATGTCACTATGTCCATCTACAGCTACATCTTTTTCAAAGATGAAATCCAAATGCGATTTATGAAAATAACCAAGACATGCATCAAAAGGCGAAGTTAGAGTAGAAGAGCGTTTTTCTCGATTCTAAACATGTTGAATATAATGAAACTGTTCATCCCACAACTTAGGATTTTTGCTGCAATATCCTCTTAGCAAATGAATAACTATCTTGTTAACCACTTCTGTTTGACCATCTGCTTGCGGATGGAAGAATGTACTTTTCTTCAACTTGGTGTCCATAAAGTTCCATAAACTTGACCAAAAATTCCCAACAAATCGATAGGTAATATAAAAATGAACCAACATGCACATCTTGTTGAAAATATCCACAACTACATACAAATAATCATGACCTTTCCTTGATAAAGGAAGACCTCCTACAAAATCCATAGAAACACTTTCCCATGGATGTGAAGGTACTAGAAGTGGTGTGTAAAATACTAGTTTCCTATTACTAGGCTTATTGACTACACACAATGAACAACCTTTGATAAAACGTGACACACTTTCAAGCATATGAGGCCAGTAAAAATACCTTTGGAGATTTGCCACTGTTTTACTTACACTGAAATGTCCAGTAATAAGAGAAGTGTGCGCTTACCTTGTGAAATTTACTCTCTCTCCCTGTGGAACACACAGTTTTCCCAAATGATACAACAAATTATCATGAACATGGTAGTATAATTCCTCAACTTGGTGGCCTTGATTCAATTTTAAATATACCTCTTGAAAGTCAGCATCATGTGCATATTGCTCAACATAATCAAGAAAAATAGGTTGATTCTTGAGTAAAATGGCTACATTAACAATAAGCCTAGAAAGCATATAAATAACTCTGTTATAAATACCTTTCCTGTACCTGATTACCAATTGGAATTGTTGGAAGAATCCCATCCAATGAAAGTGCCTTGATTGCTACAATTTTGTTTGAGATTGCAGATATTGCAAAGGTTGATGATCAGTGTGAATAATGGTTTCTTTTCCCATCAGGTAATGCTTCCATTTCTTCACACTTTGCACCAATGCATAAAGATCTTTATCATACGTAGGATAATTAATAACAACACCATTAAAAATTTCATAATGAAATGAAATGGGCTTACCATGTTGTAAAATAACTGCACCCGTGGCGTAGTCACTTGCATCTCTTTGTATTTCAAAGGGTTGTTTCAAATCCGGTAATGCTAAAACTAGGGATGAAGTGATATTTTGTTTTAAAGCATCAAATTCATTTTTATGTTTGCCTCCCCACTAGAATACAACCTTCACGCTGGTCAAAGCATGTAGTGGAGCTACTATGGAAGATAAATTGTCATTGAAATTCCTCCAATACTGCGCTGCTCCCATAAAACTCCTTTTGTGATTGATTTGGGTATTGGACAATTCACAATGACCGAAACTTTATAGGGGTCAATCTTCAGCTCACCTCCTCCAACTATGTGGCCCAAATACACTAAGGAAGTTTTCCCAAATTCACAGTTAGGCATCTTTAGAAATAATGGTGATTTTCTCATGACATCCAAAACTTTATTCACATGCTTGACATGCTCTTCTTGTGATTTGCTGAATATAAAAATATCATCTAAATAGACAATTACAAACTCATCAAGAAAGGATCCTAAGACATCATTCATAATTCTCATGAATGTAGGTGGAGCATTGCAAAGATTGAAAGGCATAACCGACCACTCAAACAATCCCTGTTTGGTTTTAAAAGTAGTCTTCCAAATATCCTCCTTAGCTATTCTAACTTGATGATATCCACTTCTCAAGTCTAATTTAGTGAAATATTTTTCATTCTTCAACTGATCTAGCAAATCATCTATTATGGGTAGTGGGTATCGATTATTTATGGCAATATTATTCAAAGCTCGATAATCTACACACATGCGCCCGGTTCCATATTTCTTGGGTACTAAAACAATTGGTGAACCACATGGTGAAGTAGAGGGACAAATTACACCTTTATCTAAAAATTCCTGGACTTGTTTCTTAATTTCTAAACTTTCCATAATTGACATTCGATACATACTGATATTTGGGAGTGAACAATCTTGCTGTAGCTGAATTTCGTGTTGAATTCCCCTTTTTGGTGGCAATATCTTTGGTTCTTGAAACATGTCTCCATATTGGTTGACCACATCAACCAAGTCAGCTTTCAGCTTCACGTCACAAGATGCAAAGGATTCATGCTCTGTGCCATTCTTCTGCTTGATCATAAGGAGCATGAGATTCTCGCTCAAATTGACTAGTCACTTCATTTACCTTGCACTTTCCAAAGGCAGATTAAGCTTTCTGCGATGGGCTCTCACAATATACTCCACTCCATCTTTGAAAAAATGATATTTGTTCTCAAATCTATGGAAAACAACTTTCCTGTCATACAAATACGAGCTTCCCAACACAATTCTAGAAATATATAGCGAAACTACATCTAATTCGACTTGATCAATGAAATTGGTAGTAATTGCAAACCTGAAAACACATTTCCTTGTGACCTGAAGATTTGCATCCTTGGTTATCCAACCCAACAAATATGGTTTATGATGAGGCACAATTTCTAGATTCAACTTCTTGACCAAGTCTGTTGAAATTAAATTTGGTTGAGATCCACTATCAAACAACATATCAATCTTGGTGTGTTTGGAAATAACTCTGATATGGAACAACTCAATTCTGTTTTCCTCATTTGAAGCGTTATTGGAGGTATTTGCTGCGATGGTGCTTGTCACGGCTTCCTCTTTGCTTTCTTTTGCCACGAATTTTCCTTCAGTGACTGTGGCTGCAATCTTTGCTTCATCACCTGATCTGGAACCCAAGTCATGTTGTACACCAACATTTGTCTTCTGTTTCCCTTTATTATTAGATTTCTTCGACTGTAATTTTGGATGAAGCTTCCAACAATGCACTTCATCATGGCCCTCTTTGGAACAATTCTTGCACACAGGTTTCTCCCCTTCTTTCTTAACAGAAGCATTTTTCTTTTGCTTTCCTTTAAATTTCTTCCCTTTTTCACCACTCTAAAATGGCTTCTTCTCACCTTCTTCTTGTACATTTTTGCCTCTTTCTTCAAGGTGTGTAGATTGAACAGATACATCATCAAGATTCGTGGGATAAAACATAAGAATGGTATGTCGAAGATAGCTACAAAAACCTCCTATATATTTTAGCAAAGTATCTTGTGACTACAAGTATACTCGTAGCATAAGGGCTTTTCTCCTAAACTATTGAGTATACTCTTTCACATTTTGACCTTTTAAATGTCTAAATTTTTTCCAATTCATGATATCTTTTTGCATATGGGCTAGAGGGTAGAATTGTCTTTTTATAGCAACAATGAAATAAGACCAAGTAATAGAAATCTTACCATGTTTTTTGATCTCGTCTTAAGTCCTTGATTCCCACCATACAAGTGCTGCACCCTCCATTCCCAATGAAGCCAACTGAGTTTTGATATCATCCTCTTAAAGGTTCTGAATTCTACAATACACCTCCAACTGACGAATCCAGTTATCTAGGTTCTCTGCATTCACTTCACCATTATACATAAGCAACTTGAATTTAACATCAAGCTTTAGAAAAGGTGATTTACCAGTTCCTTTTGAAGAATGATGATGATTATGAGTATGGGTTGTCATAGTGGAAGAGGGTGAAGATGTCTGTGAAGTAGAAAATGAAGAAGATGGTGGACAGGGTGGAGGTTTGTCTCCATTCCCACTGCCTCCTTTTCCATTACCTCCTCTTGAATATCCTTCTCCTTTGGGAGGTTTTAAAATTTCTCCTTGCAATCTGTTGTTCCTCTCTTCATAGATGATCTTAACCATATTTTTCATATCAAAGAAAGCCTTTTTGAAGGTCTTATCATCTTTTGTCATGATAGGTTCTCCTTCATGAGACATGATCTCTGGAGACTCAACTACAACTTCTGAAACTTGAGGATGTACTAGTGTAGAATACTTTGTCAAACTTTCTCTTGTTCCACTTGACCCAATTTCAGGGATTTCAACCAGCTTTCCTTCACCTCTTTTGAGCTTTAACCTTGTAAGCATGACATAAAATTGCAAGCAATTAAGTCCTTCTTTCACAAAGAAAATCTAGTATGCAAAAGCTAGTACTCTGATACCAACTTGATCTGAAATGGAGTAGATTAGTAATGTTGTGCTAATTCCCCATTCATATTAAACCCAAGATTCTTATTATTTTCTTATCAAATTCTTAAGGATTCAATACTTTTTCTTAATTAACTGATTCCCCCAAGAGTTTCTTATGTAAATGTTAGAAACAATTTACATAAAACATATGCTAAACAACAACAAAATAACAACAAAGAACATAAAAATACAGCACAGAGAAAGCACATGATAAAGGTGTTCACCCCTCCTAGGCTACGTCTCGTTGGTCCAACTTCTAATGGCTTAGGCCTCTCTATTATGCTCAAATTACAATAAAAGTGTGTTTACAATGCTCAGATGCCTATGAAACCTGTCTCAATGAGTTCAGTGTACTCAGTAATGGCCATACCACCTCTTTTTGCATCCCATTTGGATAATAACTGAAGAAGTTATGATTTCTCCTAGTTCTCCCACTATTTGTTCCACAAAATACTCCAAATCCGATGAAAAACTACATTTCCGCTCCAAAATCCGCTAACGGAGTGAGAAATTTGCTGCACTGTCGGCCATAACCTGTCGGCCGCATTGTAAATCATAATCGACGAGTGTTTCTGGGTGGAAGGTATTGTTAACACAACAAAACATTGTGATTGCGATATTGGTGGACCTAGCAAGAACCTAAACAGTTACATATAAAATCCCGCGTCTAAGTGTTGGAAATAATACTGAGAGGGGGGTGAATCAGTATTATCATATCTATAATATTATTTCCCAAATAGATTTATATATGCTACTTCAGTGAAGTGAACTAGAGTGTACACGCAACTGTACTTAAAGCAACTGGTGTATATGCAAAGAACTTTTGATTTAGACAATTTATCACATATTTAGCTTAAACCAGTATATCAAAGATTTATTAGATAGTGCAGTAAAAGTAGAATAAAGCATCACACATGAACACCAAGATATAAGGTGGAAACTCAATGTGGGTAAAAACCACCTGTAGCTATCCTCTTTGTCTTCTTTTTAATAATAAGAAAGTATGTTTACAATCTTGTACTTGTGTAGACTCATACGAGTACGCAGGCACCTACCTGTAGAAGGCTACAACCGTCTCTCCTTCTCCAGCTACTACTGGAAGGGAGCTACAACCCCCTAGCTCTTGTACTAGCCAATATTTTTACTAGTACGCAGGTACTACCCTACAAAAAAACTCCACGTTTCATGAATTTTCAGACTGGATACTCATGGAATACAACACAACAATCTGCAAGCCACATTTCTTCCAATTTTCACACTGGACCCATCAACAATATTGAAACTCAGAAAATCATAACTGTAATACTACCATCAAATACATCTACATCAACCAATCACTGAAATCCAATCATCACTTTCTGAATCAACCGCAACTAAATCAATCAATCGCTTGATCACCCATCATCACTAAATCACAATCAATCTGATCATTCAGAACACTGTCATCAGAATGTAATCACCAGAACACAAAGAAGAACCCAGAACTCTACAACAGCAAACAGAAACAACTGAAACTTTAAACATCAGATTTCATAAGGTATACACCACTTCCATGTGTTGAACCAGCGTGTATATGCACTTTTACCAAAGGGGACCAACGTACACATATGCAAACTCAAATTTATGATGAGTACACTACTTTGATATGATGAACCAGTGTGTATACGCTCTTTTACTAAGGTGAACCTGTGTACAAATATGTAAATGATAACTTAAACATTAAAACTATTCCATACTTCTGTCATACCCAGATCATCATATTTATAGAATAAAACATGCGTCAATATTCAGATCTAGACTGTTCAAGATCAAAACACATAATGATAATACTCTTAAGCCTTAATGATCCTGGTCCATCAACCTTCATTAGCCTTATAAGTGCATCCTTAGATTAGATCAAGCAAACCATCAGAAGCTCATTATCTTGCATATATGATTCAACACTTCATAAGATATTCAAATCCCTTGCACACCTGGCCTAATGATCTTCTCCTGTTTATATATTTTTAGGCCTTTCCCAATATCATGGACCAAAACTACTTAGGACCAATACCTTGGACCAAATACCTCAGACCAATTACCTTGGGTCAAATACCTTGGACCAAAAACTTTGTTTTCCCAAGATATACACACTTTTCCTTCTGTGAAATTGCATGTGTACGTATATGCTCCTTTTGTTTAGTAAACCTACGTGTATATGTAGCTTGGTCAAGGTGAACTTGTGTATACCTCTTTGTCTTCATTATTTGTTGTTTGAACTATAATTCTATGTTGTTGACATGCTGCACTGTGATCTTTCACCTGAGTGAGTTGCCATCAAGGACAACACCTGTATCATAATGCCAACACCGAGGTCTTATCGTTCATCACAATCATCAATCGGTGCGGGAACATAATTAGCGATATGGCACACCCATTGGGACATTAAACTACAACATATGAATTATCACATCTAGGAACCCAATCGAAAATCGCAATCGGCGCTTTCCATTGGCAAATACCAAAACCCATAGCACTGCGATATTACTGGACCTGCCAGGTTATCAAATATAGTGTATAACATATCACGTCTGGGGACAAATCACAATTGGAGTTATCGATGGTGACATGCGCACACACACACACACATATGATATCAACAGACTTGTCAGGCTATGAAATATAGTGTATACCATATCACATACAGGGAAAAACCACAATTGAAGTTATCGACAGTGACACCCACACACCCACACACACACACACATATATATATATATATATCGAAGGGTACCAGGTGCGATATGCGATTGCGATATATCGCATCTCAACCCTGACAGTGTCGGGGGCTGATTCTTAACATTATGCGATATGTGATTGCGATTGCATCGTAGCCTGCTCTATGCTAGGGGTTGATTCTTTAACCTGAGCTGCTTACCACTGCGATATGCGATATGCGAGGGCCAATGCCGAGCTACCACTTGGTGCCTCGCAATTCTCTGAAGACCTTGCCACATCATCCCAATCCTTCCATGTAGATAAGTCAATATTGAACTTTGACTTGCTCTAACTTCTGCATATGAACTCGGATTTGAGTGTGGTTCACACCATTGAATTAAGAATGATAAGCTCTTAGATATGAAGCCAAGTTTAACAAAATTAGGAAACTTTGATTTTTGAGCATAAAATTGAGCACTTGATCATTAGTCCTTTGTCCTTCAAGCAAGGATACAATCCATAGAAATATCTTTGAGCTTTCAGGATTCAGATATTTTGTCTTCATGGTATCATTCAATCTTCTATTAAGTATAGGAAATAAGTCTTGGTAACTACTTATGCTTCATCAACCTTCATATATCTTGACATAGACATTTCTATAAGGAGATATAAAACTGATTTTGATGATTAGAGTTCATGAGTATAGGCCTTTGGGACAATAATTTGCCTCTAATTCTTGACTTCTAGTGATAATTTCAATTCCTTTTATAGACGTAGTTACTCCAACTTCAAATCAAATGCACAATTCTATTATTCATATGAATTTTGTCCTTTGATTTTCAGGTATATGAGTTCAGATGTATTGTTCCAGTTATCCATAAACTCTCGAACTCTTATTTTTGTTAGAAATGTGTTGTCATTGATGTAAAAGGTGATTAGGATGAAGGCAACAACAAATACGAAAACAAGAAGAATGAAGAACAACTTAAAGAATGGTTAAGGAAAAGTTGGTGATGATGAAAATACTTTGAAGAAATTTCTAGCTCATAATATCTCTTCAAACATAGTTTGGACCCACTTAGATGGATAGAGCTCTGAAAGAGATTTTCATTGGTATACAAAAGTTCAAAAATGGCCTCCTCAATCACAAGTTAGAGCCAATAAAAGTTAATGGACCCCCAAAGTCAAGATTGTAGTGCTAAAGTTCGTAAAGAACCTTTGGAGCAAGTTAAGTTTGGCACATTTGCCAAATGAAACAGAGTTTTAGTAGAGTGCCTAAGAGGTCAGACCCCGGAAGAAACAAAAATCAGCGCATAGAGGTTTGAGCCGGGGAGCTGGGATCTAGGAAGCTTGGAATCAAGAGAAACATAGACGTGCATGCAGGTGATAAAGATGAGGAGATGGGAGTTGAGGAGTTAGGAAGTTGGGAACTGGAAGAAACAAAAAATGTGCGTGGGCATTTAAATCGGGAAGCTAGGAACCACAGAGTTGAGAGCTAGGGAGACAGGAGTTGGGGTAGCCGCAGAAGTAAGAAGGACTTTTCCGAAAGAAAAAATGTTGGATGACCCAGAGGAAATAACCCAGAAATAAATCTTAAAAGGATGTACCTCAGTGGAAAAGCAAAAAAACAAAAAGGAAATTAGCTGGGAAGATGAGTTCAGGAGACGTAAATATCACCGAAAAATAATGTTCTCTCAAAAGAGTGAAAAGTGCGCCAGGTTACAGTTTTTTATGTGGTTCTATGAATGAGGGCCTTCGTGCTAATTTCAAATAAAATATGTTGTTTAAAGAACTTTGGGGCTTATTGCAAAACCAAATCTACAGTCTTGATTTTTGTCGTGGTCATTTAGCGAAGCAATAAATAAAAAATCATTTGGGCTATATGGAGATAGGCCCAAACAAATATATTTGGCAACATTTTGTAATGCCTTCGGGCTTTGGCATGGATGAGTCGACAACTTGAATTTGGTGGTTATGCCAAATATAAAAAGGAGTGAAAAAGATCTAAAACACAAGGATAAACAATTTGGCAGATATGATGGTGGCATGGATAATTTTGGAGGCAAATTTGGCCAAAATACTAAATTTTGAGATTCACCAAATTTAGAATAATCTCAGCTAAATCCTGTAAAAATTCTAGAATAGTAAAATTGAGTAGTCAAGCTCAGTTTTTCTAGTAGAAATAGGTAAGGAGAGTTTGATAACTTGAAGAACAAATTCAGAAGACTCAGTTGAACATGACAAAGGAAAAAATAAAGAGATTTATGCAAAGATAAAAGTGCAAGGCAACTGAGTTTCAATTCCAAAAATATCGGTCCAAATTTCTTTATAAGCATAGTCAAATTTGCAAAGAGGAAAAAAAGGAAAAAAAAAAGGAGAAGAGGTGTGTGCAAAAGTGCAATTTTCGTGGGCATGGTGAATTTGCTGTATGTGTTTGTAATGGTTGTTTTGGTGAGTATTTGAGAGACAAATTAATTTATGTTGTAAAAAGGATTGGCTTCATGATTTGAGTAGGAATATTGTACGAAAGATGAATCATTAAGGTCATGGAAGTTGTAACTCCTTCTAGTGGTTTATGGTAAATACTTAGGGGTTGAATCTCCTTTCAGTAGTAGTTTATAAACTTAGGGGTTGTAGCTCCTTTAAGTTGTAGCTGATAAATCAGGGAGTAGTTGGTTCCTACTCGTTGTATATAGATAAATTTGTAACAAAAAATTCTAGCTTCCTTGTGAAGAAAATAAAAGAAATATTTGAATAATTTGTGTGTTATCATTGTGATACTTATGTTATTACTTGCCATGCTCTTATGAATTAATTTATGAAGTATGTCATGGTGTCCTAAGTTTCATTGCAAGTGAAATAAAGTTTTAAAATTCCTACAATACTGATTCACCCCCCTCTTAGTATTGTTCTAGTTTCTAAAAATTGGTATCAGAGCATCCAAGTTACTTTAGATCAGTCTAATATTCAAAAGAAAAATGAAGGACCATGAAAAACTAGGAAGGAGGATTCACCAATAGGGCACCCATGTTCAATGGAACAATTTATGTGTTTTGGAAAATAAGGATGAAGACCTAGATTCAATCACTTGGAGATGATGTGTGGGATGATGTAGAATAAGAATATCAAAAGACTCCAACAATTATTACTAAATATTAGAATATGGAGTTCACATGCAATGCAAAATCCATGATTGCGATGCTTGCTAGCTTACTTGAATGAAAACTTGTTCAAGTTATGGATTGCAAAATAATAAAAGCTATTTGGGACAAAATGAGTAGTTTCTATGAAGTTCACAACAAGGTAAAGCAAGCTAAACTTCAAGGTTTTATAATGAAATTCGAGTATTTGAATATGAATGATGATGACAATGTTACAAAGTGTTTATTGAGAGTTGATGAGGTCGTTAACACTATACGAGGTCTTGATGAGAAATTAGAAGAACCTGTAGTATTTCTAAAGGTGTTGACATATCACCTTGAGAGATTTAATCCCAAAGTATTAGCCATTTAGGAGATGAAAAATGTGAAGGCTCTTACTTTGGACCACTTACTTGGTACACTCACTACCTATGAGATGAGAATTTCCAATTGAAAACCAACAACAAAGTAGTCAACTTTCAAAGTAGATAAAAATCCCAAGGAAGAGCATGATGATTCTTGTTGTGAATTAGATGAATAAGAAGCGATGAGAAATTAGAAGAACCTGTAGTATTTCTAAAGGTGTTGAGATATCACCTTGAGAGATTTAATCCCAAAGTATTAGCCATTTAGGAGATGAAAAATGTGAAGGCTCTTACTTTGGACCACTTACTTGGTACACTCACTACCTATGAGATGAGAATTTCCAATTGAAAACCAACAACAAAGTAGTCAACTTTCAAAGTAGATAAAAATCCCAAGGAAGAGCATGATGATTCTTGTTGTGAATTAGATGAATAAGAAGCCAAGTTCATTAGGAAGCTCAAGAGAGGCTCAGACAAATACAAAGGTAAGCTACATTTTGAGTGTTTTAATTGTTGCAAAGTTGATCACTATGCTTCTAAGTGTCCTGAAAAGAAGAAGAAGGAATATGATCTGAGTGAAAAGTTTAGGAAAGTGCAAAAGGATAGGAATATGACCAAATATAAGAGCTTCTACATCCAATAAAAAATATCATTTGAAAGTTAACGCAACCAATCCTTTGATGAGGAAAGGGATGATGAAAGCACAAATAGGTTCATGCTTATGGCTATAGACAATATGGAATTTGAAGCCATTAATTCTGATGGTGAAGATGTGGAGGTAAACTTAGAAGGATAGTAGGTCAATGCAATTGAAGAGATTTAAAGGCTAAGAAATAAAAGTAAACCCAAAATGAGTAGTTGATCAAAGAAAAAGGTGAATTTGTTGAACCATTACTCCTACAAATAGAAGAAGGTAACAAGATACAAGAGACTTTAAATTAACTCAGTGAAAAGTCAAGAATGTGAAAGGCTTGAGAAAGAGGTTGTATTTGTTGAGAAAGGAGTGGAAAAGGCAAGTGATTATTTGAGTTTCGACCAAAAGTTTGGAAAGGGGATTTCTTTTAAATGAGCTTCTGGAAGCTCAAAGAGTCTCCACAAACTGATTTGATCTTGGATTTGAGGCTGAATGCAGCTCAACAAAATAATTAAAGGGAAGGAAAGAAATTACCTTTGTGAAAGAAACTAAAATTTGTGACAACACAAAAATGAAAGAAGGGTAAATGCAACAAAAAAAATAAATATCTAGTGTGAAACTGAATAGTCAACAAGAGTCTAATCAGTAACTACCAAATAAAAGGTGAATTTTTTCTCAACAAAAGAGAAATGTTGGAGAGGAAAATAGAAATACATAGAAAGAAACCCAACCAATGTTCATAAATTAGTTTTCTTCTAGGCGTGCATACATATTTCGAGGCTATTTATTTACATGTACAAACTATGGACACAAGGCAGCAAATTGTAAAGTGAATTTATCATATAGGAAACTCATAGAAAAAAGAAGAAAATGTCAACAAGATTAGAAGATCAGACAGAGGATGAGGAGACCCAATTATAACAATTACTTTTCTCCTTTGAATAATGTAATCCAATGTTATAATTGTCAAAATTTTGGGCATATAGCAGCTGAGTGCAGATTTAAGAATAAAAGGCCTGATCTAGTTATTGAGCAAACCAACCAAGAGACCAAAGTCTGGAAAGAAAAGGAGAATTTAGAATAGTGCAACATTATCTTATATTCACAAAACAAAGGAATTCATTGGTATGTTGGCAATGGTTGTTCCAGACACATGTCAGGAGACAAAAGTAAGTTTTTGACATGGAAACCAATTGAGAAAGCAAATGTGAGCTTTGGTAATAATGCACCTAGTAAGATTATTGGAAAATGAATTGTTAGTATGTCAAATGGAAGAGGTAAAAAAAAGAATGTATTATCTGTTTATGGGATGAATCATAATCTACTAATTGTATATCATATTTCTAAGCAAGGCTATGATGTGATTTTCAAGGCTAATAATTGTCAAATCAAGTTTGTAGACATTGGTCAAGTTGTAGCTAAAGTTTTGAGAACAAATAGCTATGTATATGTTCTAAGAGATAAGACAAAGCAATTTTGCTTATCAAGGATTGATGAGAGTTGGATATGGAATACGAGACTTGAACATATGACTTTTAATCAAATAGTTAGATTAGGCAAAAATAATGTAGTCAAGGATCTTCCAAAGCTATCAAATCTTGAGAATACTACTTGTAAGTCCTATCAGTTGGGTCATCAAGCTCGAGTACCATTCAAGTCCAAGGAGAGATCATCAACTAAGCCAATGCATCTAGTTCATATGGACTTGTGTGGCCAAAAAAGAGTGAAAGCACCCATAGGTAAATTGTATTTCATGCTTATCATTGTTCATTTCAGCATAGTGATGTGTGTTGCTTTTCTTAGAGATAAATCTAAAGCTTTTCAGAAGTTTAAATTCTTTAAAGCCATGGCTAAGAATGAGACTAATTGTAAAATAAAGAGTATAAGGTCTGAAAATGGAGGTGACTTTACTTCAAAATAATTTGACGAATATTTGAAAGAAGCATGTCATCAAAAGGTGACTCACAATAGATGATAATCCACAAAAAAATGGTGTAGCAGAAAGAGCCAATATATCTATACAACAATTAGCCAAATCTGTGGTTGATGAAAGGAATGTTCAACAAAGATTTTGGGCAGAAATTATTCATACGGTAGTAAGGATTCTCAGAAAATCTCATTTTAGACCAAACAGTGATAAGACTCCCTATGAGATTTGGTATGGCAGACCAACAATAGTCAAGCATTTCAAAGTTTTTGGTAGCAAGTGTTATATCAAGAGGAATGATGAAAACTTTGGGAAGTTTGATGCAAGGACTAATGAAGATATTTTTCTTCGATATTCTCATAATAATAAAGGCTATGGACGGTATACTAAGAATACCACAAGGATTTTTTATTATATTGATGTCAAAGTGGATGAATATGTTAAATATAAAGTCAATCAACTAGTAAATACCAACTCTTTTGATCTATTCAAAAATGATGATAAGGTCGAAGAGCCACTTTCAGATGAAGATAATGAAAATCCCATCAGTGCTCAAGCCAAATATCCCTCAAGATATGTGCAAAAACACCACCCAAATGATCAATTTGTTGGTGATTTAAACATAGGTATACAAACTAGAAGGAATTTTCTAAATCCCCCTACTCAAGTGCATGTAGCTCTATTATCCATGGAGGAACCCAAGGATGTTGCGTAGGATATCCAAGATGACAATTGGTTAAAAGCCACGCATGAAGAACTGAACTAGATAGATAAAAAATAGATCTGGGATCTTGTTCCTTGACGAACAAACAAGAATGTCATTGGACCGAAGTGGGTCTTCAGGAACAAGTTGAATGAACATGGAGAAGTGGTCAGAAACAAGGAAATATTAGTGTGTAAAGGCTATGCTCAAACCAAATGTCTAGATTTTGATGAAACGTTTTCTCTTATTGCTCTATCAGAATCTATTAGAATGTTTCTTGAATTTTCTTGTTTCAAGATGTTCAAGGTGTATTAGATGGATGTAAAATCTACATTTCTAAATGGAGAACTACAGGAAGAATTTTACATACAACAACCAAATGTTTTTCAGCTGGATTATGTTTGCAAGTTAAAGAAGGTCTTGTACGGTCTCAAGCAAGCCCCACGGGCTTGGTTTTCAAGTTGGACAATTACTTTCTCAAGTTTGGTTTCAAAAGAGGTGCAACTGATAGTAATTTGTATGTTAAATCGAATGATGGAAAATTAATAGTAGTGGTTTTTTATGTTGATGATTATATTTGGTAGTGATTCAAATCAACTAACATACCAATTTGCAACTAATATGAAGGAAGAATTTGAGATGTATATGCTTGGAGAACTTTCTTATTTCCTTGGATTGTAGATTATAGAGACTTCAAAATGGATTTTTATCTCACAAAGAAAATATCTCAAGGAAGTATTAAATAAATTTGGTATGGAGTAGTGTTCTTTAATGAGCACACGAATGGTGACAGGTTGCAAACTTTGCAAGATTAATGAATCACCAGAAGTGGACCATAATTTATACAAGACTATTATTGGAAAAAAATAATATTTGAAAAATTCAAGACCAAACATCATGCAGGAAATTGATATATTTGGAATATTTCAAGTAGCCCCTAGACAGAATCATCTTCTAGCAGTGAAGAGAATTCTCAGATATATCACAGGCAAGACGAACTATGGAATTTGGTACCACAGAGGTAAACATTTTTCACTAAATTCTTATACTAATGCTGATTTGGCAGGTGATGTAGATGACCAAAAGAACACTAGTGGTGGTTCATTCTTTCTTGGAGAATGTCTAGTTACATGGTTGAGCAAGAAGCAAGCTTCAATCTCACTATCTGTCGTTGAAGCATAATATATAGCAACAAATTCTTGTTGCACTCAACTCTTATGGATGAAGTAAAATTTGTAATATGTACAAGTGTTTTATGGTCAACCTATTCCTATTATTTGTGACAATACAAGTGCCATCAACATGTCAAATAATCTCGTCTTTCACTCAATCAAGTACCACTTCTTGAGAGAGAAATTTGCAAATGAGACAATCAAGCTAGAGTATGTATCTAAAAAATAAAATGAAAGTGATATTTTCACCAAACCTTTCCCAAGAGATCAATTTGAGCATTTAAGGTAGAGATTGGGAGTTTTTTTCTCTTGCCTCCCTCCACTAGATCTTCCTTATAGAGGAAGAAAGGAAACATACAAGCATTCAACATATGAAGATGAAGCTTCCAGGTCCAAAGGATCCACATGACAAAGGGAGATTGATGACAGGGGGAGAATGTTGGTATCTTTATCATTGATGTCAAATGTGGAGTAGTATTGCTGATCAAACTACAGGAAAATAACTTCAAACAAAAGGAGTAATATTGGTGATCAAACTACAGAAAAAGAACTTCAAACAAAAGGAGTAGTATTGGTGATAAAAAAAATATGGAGAAGAACTTTAGGCTAAGGGGAGTTGTCTTGGTAAACATAAAGGAAAGGAGTAGTACTCCACATTAGGTTAGAAGTGCATTTTAGGGGGAATTGCATCTGAAGGAGTACAAAGAAGGAAAATATGATGATGCACACTTTGTTTCTTTATGGTGTTGATTCTGTTTGACACAATTATTTGATCAAGGTGTTGCCATCAATGCCAAAAGGGGAGAATGTTAGAAATGTGTTTTAATGATGGAAAAATGTGATTAGGATGAATGAAGCAATAAATAAGAATTCAAGAAGAATGAAGAATAGATCAAAGAATGGTTATTAAGGAAAATTTGGTGATGATGCAGAGGAATTGAATCCATTTATAGCTCATAAGATCTCTTCAAACATAGTTGGGACCCACTCAGATGGATAGATTTCTGGAAGATATTTTCAGTGGTATATGGAAGTTCAAAAATGGCCTCTTGGATCAAAGTTAGAGCGAGTCAAATTTAAGTGACCCCCAAAGTAAATATTGTAGTGCTAAAGTTGGTTAAGAACCTTTGGAGCAAGTTAAGCTTGGCAAATTCACCAATTGCGACAGAGTTTTAATGGAGAATTTTGGGAGGTCAGACACCAAAAGAAATAAAAAACAACTTGCAGATGTTTGAGTTGGGGAGTCAAGAAGCATGGAATCAGAAGAAACATAGAGGTGGGCATAGGTGATAAAGTTAGGAAGTCATGAGCCAGGGCCCAAGGAGACGGGAAGTCAAGAACTAAAAGAAACATGAAATGTGTGTATGCATTTAAACCAGGAAGCTAAGAGCCAAGGATTTGGGAGTCGGGGCAGTCAAAAATTTAAGAAGGACTTGCACGAAATAAAAAATATCGGACAACATGGAAGAAATAACCCATAAGTAAATTCTAGTAGGATCTTGGAAGGAAAACCTGGAAGGCACTTACCTAGAAGAAAAATATTGGAAAGAAACAAATCCGGAAGGCTCTACCCTAGAGGAAAAAAAAACTCAAAAAGGAAATTAGTTGGGAAGATGGGCCCAGGAGACAAAAATATCATTGACAAATAATGTTTTTTCAAACAACCAAAAGGTGTGCTAGGTCATGGTTTTCGATGTGATTATGTGATCGAGGGCCTTTGCAAATAAAACATGTTGTTTAAATCACTTTGGGGCTTATTGAAAAACCATGTATACAATCTTGATTTTTTTCATGGTTGTTTAGCGGAGTGCTAAAGACAAAAACAATTGGTTTATATGGAGATAGGCCTGCGAAGGTATATTTGGAAACATTTTATATAGCCTTTTGGCTTTGGCATGTATGAGTCAACTACTTGAATTTGGTGGTTATGCCAAATATAAAAGGAGAAAAAAAGATATAAAACATAGGGATGAATGAGTTGGTATATTTGATGGTGGCATGGATAATTTTGGAGGAAAATTTGGCCAAAATACTAAATTTTGAGATTCACCAAATTTAGAAGAACCTTAGATAAATCCTGTAAAAATTCTATAATAGTAAATTTAAGCAGTTAAGCACAATTTTTCTAGTAGAAATAGGTAAGGAGAGTTTGATAACTTGAAGAAAAGGCTCAAAAGACTCAAATGAAAAAGAAAAAGGAAAAAATAAAGAGATTCATGCAAATATCAAAGTGCAAGACTATTGAGTTTCAATTCCAAAAATATCAGTCCAAATTTCTTTATAAGCAAAGTCGAATTTACAAAGCAAAAAATAAAGAAAAATAAAAGAAAACAAGTGTGTGCAAAAGTGAAATTGTGGTGAGCATGGTGAAATTGATGAAGGTGTTTGTAATGGTGGTTTTTGTGAGTGATTGAGAGACAAATTGATTTATGTTGTAAAAAGGATTGACATCATGATTTGAGTATGAAAATTGTATGAATGATGAATCATCGAGGTCATTCAAGTTGTAGCTTCTTCCAGTAGTTGCTGGAAAATACTTAGGGGTTGTATCTCTTTCTAGTAGTTGCTGATAAACTTAAGGGTTGTATCTCCTTTCATTTGTAGCTGATAAATCAAGGAGTAGTTTCTTCTTGCTGGTTGTAGCCAAAGAACTCTGTAACAAGTTGTAGCTTGCCTTGTGAAGAAATTAAAATAAAGGCTTAAAGAATTTGTGTGTTCTCATTGTGATACTTATGTTATTACTTGCCATGCTCATATGACATAATTACTGAAGTATGTCTTGGTGTCCTAAGTTTCATCGCAAGTGAAAGAAAGTTTTAAAATTCCTACAATAATGATTCACCTCCCCTCTCAATATTGTCCCAGTTTCTAAAAATTTTAGCTTCTTTCATAGTAAGGTGATTGATGTTTTGTCTAGGACTAGTGTTACTAGTGGTTAGGATATTGACATCAATTTTCTTCTAGGTTCATGAAAAGAAGTTTTTTCTTAGAGGCCTCAAATTTAGGTCAAGAATAAATGATAGGAAATTCATAGTAGTTGGTTTCCAATACAAGGATCAAGGTTTAGAACTCAAGCAACTAGACACCATTTTGGATAGGGATTAGACCAAAAATATGATCTCTAAGGATGGTGCCAATTTCGTCTAAGCAAGGTAAATTCAATAGGATTATGCTAGAACTTCAACTAGGTAAAAACTCATACCCTTTTATTTTGATCTTTGAATTTCATTAAATAACCTTTACTATGGATTAGAATATGGTGTAAGATATCAATCTCAGGTTTCTACCTTCTTTATGCCACTGCAAGTAACTTCAACAGGGATATAATTGAGCTCAAACTTTCCTTAGAAAGATTGGGCTCAGATTTGTTCCTTCTTCTGAAATAAAGAGGCTCAAAATTTCTCCTTAAGAATAGAATTGATATTCATATTTATGTCACAAGGACAAAACTCATACTTCATGATTCATTTAGTCATTTTCATTGTAGTATCCAAATCAGACTTTCTTTTAGTAAACACAAAATTGGTCTCATACTTTGTGACATTTCAAAATATTGATGATTTGGAATTCCAAGAAATTGGGCTACAAGACTTCATATCTTAGATAACAATACTTCTCTTTATATAAAAATTGACCCTTTTTCTTAGACTTTGGATTTTCATCATAAATTTGAATAAGGGATGATGGAGTGTTTGTAACTAGACTATGGCTTAGATCTTTCTCTGATAGAATAATTTGGATAAATTTTACACTTTTCTTATTCAGATCTTATCTAGGATTTTTCAAATATTCTTGAGAGAGGGTAGAAACAAGATAAATAATTCCAACATTGCTTCTTGGATGTGTTATCCTCCATAATTCCAATAATTTCCATAGAAGGAATTTTTGTGTATCTTAAGAATGTTGACGTTGATGATTGTTCCAAGAGTCTTCAATTCGATGACTTCTAGTTATTATTGATCACAAAGATAAGATTCTCAAACTTAAATAATGGATCTTAGATTATGTCATAGAGATATAACTATAGGTTCAACATAGATGATGACTCATGTTACTACATGATAATTTGGACTTCTATTTTTGACTGGAGTTGTCCTTTTGTAATACTTGAGTGAGAAAGAGAGAATATTCTTCTTCAAGTTGCTAATAAGGTGTGATATTCAAACTTCTTTCCCTTTACCTTAGTTTTGATACCATGTTGAGAAACCAATAAGCTAGCAAATTAGGGTTGATTTCTCTTACTTGATAAATGTTTGTTAATATTTTCTAGCTTCTTATTTATTTTATTATGTTCTTTTCGTCAAACAATTACCAAAACATAAAAACATGAAGATCACAAAAGACAAATAACACAAATATGTAGGCTCCAAGCTAGGGAAAAACCACACAAGGGGTAAAACCAAAACAACACCTCTTCTTATAGATTCAGATTAAAGTGAGATATCCAAGACCCAAGACCAAGACCAAGATTGCCACATAGAACCCAGTCAACCCTCCACCAAGTCCTATTCAACAAGTCGAATTCAACTGAGTCAATACTGATCAAACTTCATCAAAACTAGTCAAAACACATAAGTCTTACCTGTAACTTCATCCTACAATTTATGACCTATAGTGCTGCCATATTCTTTTCATGTGTGAGTAGAAGCAGACTAGAAAAAAATGCTTTCTCTTTCTTTTGACTTCTCCTCTTTCTATTGACTTTGCACTTCTTCTTCACTGGTCTTATTCTCTTCTTAGCACAACAATCGAACATGATAGGTGGGTTAATGATTGGTCAAGTTTATCTCTATTTATACACATCCAGGGGGTTGAATATGTGCCTCTCTAGGTTGAATTGTCTAGGAAGGCCAAATTGGTCTTATGCATGAAAATATGACTCTTTTAACTCAAAAATAAAATATTTTTGTTTTCTTACAAATAGTACAAATGGGACTTTGAATCATGTCAAAAATTCTTTTGATTCAATAAAATATAAAAGCATGAAGAACATGCTTTGACTAAAGAAAGTAATAATAATAGTAAGAAAACATTTTTCTTCTTTTTGCTTTTACGTGAAATAAATATTGATACAATTATAATGATAATTATGAAGACCGAACCTAGTTACATTTTCAATAGTTGTACTACAGATGATCAATTCCTAATATTAAAATCAACCCTGTGATTCATAATTATTTAGTGTGGGATGATAGGTAGAGAAATTTGTGAACAACGATTTTGTTCCATTCAAGCCTATTGTAATATCATCACAAGGTCTCCCGCATATACACACATTCATTATGTTTTAATTTCCAAATCGATCATTCATCATAGTGAAGGAATTCCACATGAGACAATGTGCTTAGGTTTTGGAGTCCGTGACATTCATTAGGGACAACACATTGCTACATCCTTATCCATTATTTCTTGGTGGAACATATACCATTCTCCTTCCCACCTGGTATGCCTCGAACATCCCATCTAAAAGGGGGAGGGGGAGGTGGGTTTATTGTAGCAATTTCTTTTGATATCTATTTAATAGTACATTTTCTTCGATTAAATAAAAGCTTTATAAACATTTATCTTATCAAGATTTAAACATTTGTTAGGAGTATCCCTAATCAATTTTCTAGCAAGTTTACAATCATTATCATACTAAGGGTTTGGAGTTGTATTATTTTTTTATATGATACCTTCGTAGATAAATTAATAATGCAACTAGAGAGGGTTGTAGTAAAGTTATGATAGAGGTTCTTGATACTGTCCTTATAAGTTAATCTGTAAATCCCATTTAAATCCTTTAAGAAAAGATCTATTTTACTTTTGTCAAAAAATAGGTGCCTTTTAACCTCACATTTCTCTTGCATGAGACTTTTGTGCACATCAAAGTTTAGAGATAAGGTTTAACAATCTATGATCACAATCAAGCTCATGATCATTTAAGAGGTCAAAATTTACATTTTGGTAGGAAACAAGGATATAAAATATCACATAATTCACAACACTACTTCCAACCTCCTAGATACAAGTCATGTGGGTTGAGTTTAATTACTTGATTATGCCATTGCAAATTATAATATCTTGAGAACTATAAATCTTGACTACCTTGGTATGAAATAAAATCTTGGTTAGGTTTAGAGAGTTTCCTTTGTATCTACTAGGTACAACATGGTCCTCATATAACCAAAGAGGATTAGGGTTGGAATCATTGCTTAGAAGAATAGCTTGCTTAGTTTCCATTCTAGAATTAAAGTTTTCTAACAAGAGGATATTACCATCATTCTTAGAATGTGAATAACAAGATGATGTTATCTTCATTCCTTAGATTGTGAATATCTTGTTCCAAGGTATCACAGGGGCAATTTTTATCAAGGGTGTTTTTATTATAAAAGGTAGAGTTGATAGATGTGAAACAATGCATTGCGATATAAATACTCTTAGAATTAATTTCAAATATTTCAATTTGAATGTACTAATTAAGAGGATCTATCTCAAGAAATCATGTATGATGAGAAACATTCATTTTTATATAACAAACTATTCCTACAATATCTATGCAAGAGGATTTCTTCTTCCATACTAAGCACAAAATAAATCCATATAAGGAACCTTAGATTCATCATATTAACTCTCAAATTTTGACTAAAAATAAGACCAATTTCACTCACTATCCCACTAATTAAAAAATAAAAATTTAAATGAAATCGAAATTCATGATAGAAAAATTATATTGAACATAATATTCATCAAATAAATATACCTTTAATATAGTATATCATGAAATAAATAAACTTTAAATGCCATATATCCAGCATATCAAATCACACTTTTCCGATTCAACTTATTTAGAATATCCACAACTTGGGGATATATTATTTAAATAAGATATTTTTGATTTCTAGTCCCTACTTCACATATCCTACATGGTGCAACAACAAGAATCTTGGTCTTTACGGTGTGTTGGCTGTACAATGGGACTCGTATATTCGAAACTTATACATGGAAGGCATATTTTCAGATGATAAGGGGGACACTTGGCAATGGGATGGTTTTACAAAACATGGGTATATTTCTGTACAGGGGGCTTATGACTACATCACTAATTCACACCATAGGAGTGACATCCCAATGGTTATAAGAAAATTATGGAAATGGAAATTCCATTTAAAACTCATATGTTTTGGTGGGCTTTTATGGTGGAATAAAATATTGAAATGGGAAAATTTATGCACAAGTGGTTTTTTGTTGCCCTGGGAGGTGTATCATGTGTGCCTCAGTAGGGGAAGAGGTGGTACATCTCTTTATTCAATGCCCATCTGCTAGATCCATATGGTATGGTGTTCTCGATATCCTATATATATGAAGGAAACACAGAACAAAATTTCTATTGCTACTTGGATGCAGAATTGGTTTATGGAATATATGGAGTGGTGTACACTTCCATTATTCATATTTTGGGGCATCTTCTACAACATAAATGTGTGTATCATTAAGGAAACTTGTTTGGATATACAACAATCCTGTTACTCCATTACTTTTTATTTTAATTAGCGTGGCCTAATGAATTTCAGAAACATGAGAGAAGTATACATCTCATCAACGTTTGGGACAAGTTACATGTCAATTCCTTTGATGGGTTGACAAACAACAAGAATTGTGGATCTGGGCATATATACTATATAATTATCAACACAGAGATCTAATATTATTTTACGTGGAATTATGGATATGGTACCAACATTCACACAAAGGTCGTAGAAGGTCATTGCTCTACGAGGGATTATATTTTGAAAAAAATGTCTCTATATTAACAAAATAGTGGTATATGGAGATTCAAAGGTGGTCATTGATTGGGTATAGGTCCATCTACTTTAGACCACAATAAACTCATTAATTGGTTGCATCGTATCAAGAAGATACATAAATATTTCCTAGAATTGACTTTCTCCCACCTATATCGTGAGTAGAACATTATCGTTGACGATCTATTGAAACAGGGTCTTTGCCTACCATCAGGGAGTATATCTTATTGTTCTTTCTCCAAGGACAGGTTGCTCGATTATGGGTATATTCAGATAACGTAGGCATTGTTATTTTGGATCTGTTTGTTTTTTTCTTTTTGGTCATTTATTTATCACCCACTTGCTATTAAATGAGATATATATTTTTTGGACATTGCTCATATTATGTGGTTATATAAAATATAATTACAAGTTGCCTGACAGGAAATATATTGTGTTATTGATACTAGTTTATGCCAGTGTTTGTGTAAACTGCTGATGCATTTCTATTGGCACAACTGGATATACGTGGGGATAACATGGTACATATAAAGTCAATCACTATAACAATAGTTAGATTAAGGGCTATGTTTTATTTTGTATTGGGAAATGGGGTCACTACAAATGAAAAAATGTTTGATAGTTATTTGTAATTTTTTTTCTATTAATATAAAATAGTTGGTTTTTCCTCTCTTCAAAAATACCATATATCCATAAAATTAGGAATAATAAATTATATAATAGCGAAATAAATCATTTGAATAATTATGTCCATAAGCATGTTTATTTTGGAATAACCGCTTCCTAATTTTTAATTTAATTATCAATAATGATTAGGTGGATGATATGGATTTAACCTCAGCATGTTGTAGCCTATCGTTATGGAGAATTTAGCATCTATGGATAAATACTAATTCACTAGACAAGTAGTTGTGCCTAGAATAACAATTTAAAGTGTTTTAGACTTTACCTATAAGTAATAGATAAGAAGATATGGTAGAAGGCCTACTTGTAGTTCCACTTTCCTCTCGTCTCCCTTGTATCGATTCCATCGCTCCTTCCCATACTTAATCCGCTTGAAAAGTACCCTGTCAACACAACATAAGATGAAAACCAATGAAATCATACGATCCATTGAATATAAATGAAAGGAATCAGAAGCAATTCATACATATAAGAATTATGAAAGAACACAAATGTGGAAAAAGGTTCAAACACTTTATTAGATAGAATAAGGAATTACAACCATCAGTGTCTGATTCAAAGTCATTCCTCCAGCTTGGATCCCGTCCACATCACATCAAAAGCAAGACAAGCTTGTGGTATCACATCATTTGTTCCAAAGTCAAGTCCCATAGCAACATTATCTTCTTACAATTCAAAGTATTGTAGCCCCTGATCACTTAGTTGAGTGGTCAATTTATAGGAAGATGAAGGAGGTTTTGTCATTAATGGTGACATTGAATGGCCTTCCATACTTAGAATTAGTTCCATGGAGGAAGGGATGAGAGGATAGGATTCTCCTTAACTCATTCCTTATCCATTTTCGAGCTCATAGGAGTTGATAAGATAGGGAAACTTCTAGATGAATCCATAAGATAAGAATACTCCCCAATCCCTATGTGAATTTTGCTCATTCTCGCCCAATGCAGGTGAAAATAAGGCTAAGTTCTCTGCAGAGCACCCTGGCAGTGGACTTAGCTACTCTGCAGTGCACCTTCATAAGGGCTTACCTACATTGGTCCCTCTAGAGGTAATTTTTGGATGTCTTCAAGTTCTAAAACAGTCTGGGAAGGAGGAATTCAAAGGGTTGACTTGTTTAGGGCATGAAACAATTGAATTTAGGGTTTGATGAGCCCTAGAACATTGATCCAAATGTTGGGATTTGATGTGCCCAAATGGATCTGTAACAGTTGCCCCTTAAAGAATGAAGTCGAAAAAATGTCAATGTCGAATGAAATGCTTTACGATGTGATGAGGAGGTTTCGAAGTGGAAGGTGACCTGCATCAATTACAATACATATATCATGATATTTTATTTTACATTAATCACTGAGGGAAGGCATACCCATACTCAGCTTATAAATTTTCATTACATGTACATAAACAGTCGTCTACATATATAGACCCACGATTGGAATTACTATCAATGTAAAGCCATTGTACATATGATTTAGTACTCCTGATATCGAAGCCCGGATGGATGAAACTAGATCCAAGGTGTTCAATCTCATTCAAATGTTCACTCAAGTATGAGTCAAACCATGTGAATATGTGATCTGAAGTCGAACATGGGAAGACACCATTTGATTACCAACCGATGATGTAAGCTGTTAACAGATGCGAGAGAAATCATCAATAATGATAATGATCCTCAAGGTACTGCAGTACATTTTGCATGGTGTGAATGGATGATATGATGTCGAACACCATACAAAGTATTTTGGTCAAAGGCCATTGATGTATGCCTATCGCCGAAAGCGAGAAACCTGCCATTGATGCATGCAAGCCTCAAGGTATTGAATGGGTGTTTTTAAGTCAACTTCTTGGATAATGTGCTGATGTCGACAAGAAGCGACTCGTTGCAGGAGGGTCTTGATGTATCCCACATCAACGACACGAAACGAGTGTAGTGATTTTAGAGATGGAATTTGACTGACAACACAAGGTTCAGGAATGGTGGTCATGAAAATGAAGGTTTATGGTATTGCAAAAGATGGATTTTGACTGGATGACTTCTCTTGAAAATGTGAGCGACACTAAAGTGAATTGGTAGAATTGACCCAAAACAAAGCGATGGATGGTATGATAGACCAATGGTGTGATAACCATCAAGCTAATAACCCAACCTAGATAGTCACGGTGATGGAGTGAAAGTGTCATGTTCAAGAGCGACCTGTTACCATAAAGCGGTTTTCCCCTTTTTCCATTTTCTCCATTCATTGATGACCAATACCTCTTTATTTTTATCAAGCTTGAGGAGGATAACATATGTTTGTTGTATCATTTCACCCTTTGGGTGAATCCATTGCTATTTGATGTTTTAATGAGTCTAGCAAAGGTGAAACTCAGTCTTGTCTAGATGGACAAGTTTGTTGCTATTTGATGTTTTTAACGAGTTTAACGACAAAGATAACTCAATCCTTTTCATGTTTAGAGAGTTTGAAAAGGGACAAAAAGAAAACTCCACAAGTTCTTTTTCATAAATTAATCTCTCAAGCCTGAAAAAGTGTAAAATAATACAAGACAGATATCATTTCCAATCCATTAA
>APFE030460358.1:2561-44350 GCA_000404065.3 Pinus taeda
ATAATGGGATGGGCCATAGTAGTAAATAAGGTGGTTAACCCATGTCATGTAAGGGACACAAGTAGTTAATAATAATGTAAGGGGCCCATGGTATTAGTTGATGGTATGAGGGAACCATGGTAATGACCCATGGTATTGTATGTATGAGGCCTATATAGAGGCTAGAGACTCCACATGGAGAGATATGAAGAGAAGTATTCTTGTATGAATGGGTTGTGGAGTGTTCTCCTTCCTTAAGGAGTGAATCTATGGTGTTGTCCTACCTTAAGGGTTTGATAATAAAGAAGCATTTCTATCTATTTCTATCTTGTTATTCTTGGGTTATTTATATTATCATAATATTTCTGGTTTAGATGTACAACAGATAAAGAGTATCTCCAATAATTCTGAATTGTTGGGACTGGAATCGTATTTTTTGATGTTCTGACCGTGAAATATCTGGCCGAAAGGATTGGGTTTGAAGATAAACGATGATATCCCCGTACCACGGATCTAAAGTGCTGATTAGAAACAAGGATTCGTCCGCAATGGGCTCCTCCGCCACAGCTTCTGTGTCAGCACGCGGGAAGTCACACATTAACTCTGCAAAAACTAAAGATTTCTTCGACTTAGAATTTTCAAATTCCAAGTCGAACTCCTACAGGATCACAATCCATTTGGAGTACTTGCCCCCTAGAAATTGCTTGGTCAAAATATAGATCATAGGGTTACAATCAGAAATTACTGTAGTTTTACGTAGTAAAATGTAATGACGAAAACGCTGGACAGCTTGAACGGCTGCCAATGCCAATTTCTCCACATGTGAGTATTTCAGCTCAGTTGGATTTAAAGTTCGACTAAAGTAATATATCACATGTTCAGTACCGAATTCATCTTCCTGAACTAACACCATTCCGATGGTAGAATGGGAGGCGGCGAGATACAAGAAGTAGTCCTAGTTGTAGTTGGGAGGATGCAATAACAGTGCATGGGTCAACGCGTGTTTTAATGCATCAAAAGTTTTCTCAGCTATCTCATCCCAAAAGAATGGAGTATTCTATTTCAACAACCGGGTAAAACCCTTGGTGATCTCGTCGTAGTTAGGAATGAATCAACATAAAAAGTTTGCTTTCCCTTGCAAACTTTGGAGCTGGCGAAGACTCGAAGGAGGAGGCAATTTGACAATGGCTTCAACCTTCGAGGGATCGATGCGAATGCCGGCTTTCGAAACAACAAACCCCAGTAACCGACCTGTTTCTATACAGAAAACACACTTGTGTGGGTTCAACCTAATTCGATAATGCCTACACCTCATAAAGATTGCATGTAAATGAATGAGATGATTAGCTCAACGTAATGAATGAGCAGGCAAATCATCGAGATAGGGTTGCACAATGTGCTTGATATCATGAAAAGCATAAGACATGGCCCTTTGAAAAGTTGCCCTAGCGTTCTTGAGCCCAAAAGGTAATTTGCAATAAGAAAATGTCCCCCATGGACAAATGAAAGCTGTTTTTGGTTGATCAGCAGGTAGAATATTGATTTGATTGTATCCGGAAAAACCATCCATGAAGGAGAATATTTCACTGCCAGCACAATCATCAATGATTTGATCGATATAAGGAGTTGGGTAATTGTCCTTTGGATAGGCTCGATTAATGTCCCTATAATCGATACATATTCTTATTGTCCCTTTATTTTTGTTAACAGGAACAATATTCGATACCCAATCTGTTAATGGAAACGGATAAATGAAACCTGCTTTGAGTAATTTTTCAACTTTTACTTTAATTGCAACAGCTTTTCTTGGGTGGATCTGACGCAAACGTTGCCGGACAGGTTTAGCATCTGGGTAAGTTTTGATTTCATGAACAACAATTGCGGGGTCAATTCCTGGCATTTCCTCATATGACCAGGCAAACACGTCACGGAATTCTTGAAATAGGGCCTTATATGTTTGAATTTCATCTTCCATACAAGCGGCACCTATATGAATGTTTTCAACAATCCCAGGCTTA
Organism: Pinus taeda; assembly: GCA_000404065.3. Classification (NCBI taxonomy): domain Eukaryota; kingdom Viridiplantae; phylum Streptophyta; class Pinopsida; order Pinales; family Pinaceae; genus Pinus; species Pinus taeda. The sequence continues at coordinate 4,559 of APFE030460358.1, forward strand.
ACCGAAATGTCAATAGGAATAGTTCGAGAAATATTTCCCAAATTGAGCTCTGAATCAGGATTTTTCATTGGATTCTGAGCTTCCTCGACATATTCAATCGTAAAAATTGATGAAAAATCATTTTCAAAACGATCATTCTCGGGTAAAAATGAAGATCTGTGATGAAGATCCTCCCATGGTAACTCATCGACGCATAGGATTTCACGAATTTGCTCATCAGTGTGAACAAGTTCAGAAAACGTTATTGAATCCGAGTTTGAGGTTGAAAGTGATTCCTCATGGACCACATCCATTAAGTCAATTTTGGTTGAAGATGTGTTGGAAAGCGACTGCACGGCCTGATACGCAATTTCATATGGACTCAAAGGCATAACATCACCAAATGAGTCTATCTCAGATTCAGAAGGTACGATCTAAGGATCATCATAAACAATGGTGTCTGACGAAATCATATGAATGGTTGCAATAAAAGATGATGCGTTGATAGGAGGAAAAGGAAAAGTTCCCAGTAAACCGGCATCTTTAACTAGTCCTACTCCAACATCCTTATACGGGATAGTCGTTTTACCGACATGTTGAATGCTTTCAGAAGAGGCTGGGTCAGATGAAAAGTAAGTCAGCTGGTCTATGGTTACGATCTTTCCATTATGAGGGAATTTTATAAGTCGAAAGACCGATGAAACGACAGCTGTCATAGCGTAAGACCAACTACGACCCAAGAGAAGGTTGTAATCTAGAGGGGCATCAACCACCTCCACATCTAGATTAATGGTTTTTCCTTCAACCTCTATAGATAGATCCTGTAGAATGCCAAAAGGATGAAACCCACGGCCATCAAAGGCCTTTAAAATCGTCGGGGATTGATTTAGCGAAGGAGAACCAAGTGATCTCCAACACTATGTCGACATAATACACGTTGAGGCTCCCTCATCAATCACAGTCCTATGAATAGGTCTGTTTTTTACTATTACTGGGATCTAGAAAGCCATTTGATGGGGTAGGCGCGGTGTACTATTTTCTAGATCGAAAATTATAAGGTTCGAGTCCTGAATGTCAACAACTCCTATAGCCGACAAAAGTAATTTACGTTGTGTTGGACATGATTGCTGCACTTCCAAAGCTGACATTGCTGAAGGTGAAACAACTAAATCTTCAACAATTTTATAGTTTTGAGCTGCTCTCGCATGTGGATTGAAAGCTGACTTTCGAAGTATACCCTTGGCGGGCAATTTGATTACTAAGTCTGGATTAGGTTTCTCAATCTGTAGTGGATCGGAACTAGGAGCTGAGGTTGATGGGTTAGAATGAGAAGATTCTTCTTCTTTACAATCAATAGGACTTTTACTTCCATAATCATGCAATCGAGTCGCAATCCTAACATGGGACATCATCAGTATGGGTTCTTCGTGGCATTGGAGGAAGAACCTATCATCTTACTGTCTTGATTTGGAAAAGGATCCTTCAAAACAGCAGGAGTTTGGGAACCTTTAACAATTTTTGTAACCTCTGCATGATGAGGGCAGTCTCTTGTAAAATGCTCTTCGTCACAAATGAGACAAGGATAACGAGGTTTGCATTTTTCCTCAGTTGATTCCACTTTTTTTGGTTTCTCCTTTGAATTCTTATCTATTTTATTCTTCTTCTTCCCTTTCTTATTACCACCGGATTTTGATTTGGCTGTAGATGACTCTACAACATGAATATCGACAGAGAGTTCTGTAGAAGAATCTCCTGTCGAGGAATCTGGCAAGGTTATGATAGGAGAAGAATTCTTGGAAGACTTCTTCTTACTTTTAGTATTTAACCGTACCAATCATGGCATCAGCGGCATGAGACCCTGAAGGAGCTGCAGCGATTTCATTTTGCTTGGGAAGATCGGGGATTTTCTCGTGTAACGTACCTGACTGAGTATAAACTAAGTCTAGGTACTGTGCTTGAGCAATTACTTGCTCCTCAGTAACGACTCCGGCCTTAGCTACATCCTCAGTGATCTTGGGTAATAAAGATTTTACAAACCACTCAGCTAAGATCTGATCCGGGATAAAAACTTTCACTAAACGTCATCGACATCTCCATTCATGAATGTGATCTGAAATGTAAGTAGACGTTGACTGCTTTAATGAAGTTAATAATTCTGTGCCATTGTCATATCTGACTGGCAACTGAAAATGAGTTAAAAATGAAGTAGCTAACTGACTAAAGTTATAAAAAGTGGCCCGCGGTAACTCAATGTACCACTTGGTCGCAAGACCAATTAGAGTGCGCTGGAAAAGTCTTAAACGGATTAAATCATCTGAAATGGAATTAGACGCACACCAAAGGTGATAAGTCATCACATGGTTCGACGGGTCCTCTCCTGATTTGCCCTCAAACTTAGGAATATCACTAGGCAACTTATTCGGCATTGGCGGCCAAAATGGAAGATATTTAATTGGATCGTTCGTAAGGCGCGTCAAGTCAGGCAAGTCCAAAGTTGCGATAAATGGTAACTGATGATTAGGGTCCCTAAAACTCTGGGTCGTTAGACCAGTCCCAGGAGGAGGATATCCAGGATAACTAGGAATTGGAATTGCATTCGGGATATTATATCCTCCCGGAAAACCAGGATTAACTGGACCATACTGGGGTTGTTGAGGTTGTTGATATGTATACCTAGGGTATGGTTGATACTGATAGACTGGCTACTGCACAGCAGGACCGAATTGGTACTATCCCTGGTACGGTTGATAAGTAAATTGAGGTTGACTTGTGATGACCGTACTTGAACCAGGTTGTCCTACAGGCATCTGAACCGAAGTGTGAACCGTGGGTCCATACTAAGGTAAAGATGTCTGAGGAGTTGATACAGGAATAGTAGAAACCGGAGTTGTCGATACTCCAGATGTAGGTGGGGTAGATTGAACAAATGTTGCAGCAGTCGTTTGAGGCGGAGTACGTGGGGTACTAGGCCTAGGCTGAGAAACTACAGAAGGTGCAGAAGTTTGATTAGTAAACTAGACAGGTTGTTGGGGTGAACTAGAAACCAAGGGTTGTCCAGTTTGAGATGACAATTGTACATTTGGTTGCAAGACCTGTTGAGATTGAGATGGATCCCACACTAAGTTCATTCCAGGGTACGGACCCATAACAGGTTGAGAATATTGAAGACCATAATTGGGTTGAGGGTAGGGTTGATAATTCAACGGTACATTTCCAAATCCTTGAACATATGATTGACCGAAAGGTCTTTGGTAACCTTGGTTTGGGTACTGACCTTGGGGTTGATAACCCTGAGGCACGTATTGATACTAGGGTTGACCTTGAGGTACATATTGAGTCTAGGGTTGACCTTGAGGTACATATTGAGTCTGGGGTTGACCTTGAGGTACATATTGATTCTGGGGTTGACCTTGAGGTACATATTGAGTATGGGGTTGACCTTGAGGAACGTACTGTCCCGTAGGTATGTAATGTCCTTGAGGTTTCCCCCCAGGCGCAAACTGGGTACCTTGAGGTTGCCCCCCAGGCGATACTTGAGGATTTTGAGGCTGTCCCCTAGGCGGTGATTGGCCACCTTGAGGTTGAGGATTGGGAATAGTACCCGACATCATGAGAATATCTTCTACAATCAACGGCTTAGTACCATTATTTCCAGTTAATAACCCTTGTTCAATAGGTTGAGGAGATGCTCCCGAAAAAGTACCAGAAAGTGACTGATACCCAGCGGGAACAGAAGGACCGCCGTACAAAAAGGCTTCCGGAGATTGAGAAAACATGGACGACTGTCTTGACATATTTAATGGAGGATAGTAACCCCTAAGTGTTGGGTGATAAGAAAGACGAGGTGGTGAAAAACTTAGTCCCGAGTTTTCCAAAAAGTTAGTCAATGAAAGATACCAAGCACTGCTCCTAGGTGGACTGTAAAAGATTGATTCACGCTCCCTAAGCTCTATAACAGGTTTATTTTCAGGGATAGGGATGCCTTCTTTTTCTTCTGAAGTAGCAAGTTCTTCAATAGCTATTAGTCCAGAAGGAAGATTTTGGGTGATTACTCTTTCTACCCTGGGTGAACCAGGACCACTTGAAGCTGGAGAGTTAAACCCCGATGTTGGAGTAGCAGCAATTTCAGATTCAGGTTCAAATATTTCAGGTTCTTCACCTATATCACTAGTAGATGAAACACTACCAGTAATTTCGGAAACAGACACAAACTGTGTACTATAATCTGCTACTAAAGCTTGAAAATCAGGATGTACCACTAAAGACGACTCTCCTTCTTCAGGTGACCCAACTCTATTGTCTCTAGGAGTTACCAGGGCTCGTAGCCCTTCAGGCTGGCTCGGTGAAAACTCAGGAGGTTGGCCCTGAAATCTACGGGACTTCCTCGGTAATTTAGCCACGGTTAAATATTGTAACTACTTCACACGAAAAACAAAGTAAAATCTCAATGAAAACCACCTAAAGGCTCTAAAGAATCAAACAAATTGAATCACACGCCTAAAGAATCTAGGAGATCAAACCACACACAAACAGTAACTTTCCGTACTGAAAACACTAGTTGGTGATGAAATCCAAAATCGCAGAGTTCAATACAGAAATGGCGGTTGGAACAGTTACCCCGGAAACCTGCTTAATGAATAGACTGGCACAAGTTCCTCCAATAAACTGTCTCGAGTGAAGAGAACCCCCTAGAAAATCCAAGTGAGTCTAGCCGACGTCTGCTCCAGGTACAGTGGGATCTTCCCACCACCGTCACCTTAGGAAGAACCCTATAGAATATGGTCACTATGGTCACCAACAGAAACAAATATACCTATAGGAACAGTCTACGATCCGATACGCACGCAAGGGCAGAGTAGCAAGCTCAATCCCCTTGAAGACTCCTTGACATAATCCAAGGTTTACCAACAAGTGACCCCAGGCTCCTCGACAATGGTTGATCCGAGGTTTACCGTTTTTAATACGTGAATATCTGGCGTCATTCCCAATGAGGAAGGATTGATTCCCACACTGGTTCGAACATGATCTCGTGCTTCTCCTTTAAGAGGAGCTTTCCCAGAACATAGATGCAACAGTTGGATTTTTCTCCTACCGCAAGATACAGCTACTTGTTTGTTTTACCGTCTTGGAGAGTTGATTACTCCCTACTCCAAGACACTAGCCTAAGCTATGTTGGTGTAATAGAGCCCTAGAAATAAAAAGATTACTAGATTGATTTTACTTTAAGCGTTATTTTTATTGGTTTCTCTTTAAGTCAAGAGGTGCGGAGATGAAACTCGTGGTGTGAAGACTCGACTCGAAATCACTAAAAAATGCACTTAAGATGATTAAGCAATCTTTTCCCTTCAATGAACTTCTAGCTAGGAAAGAGTTTGAGAATGCAAAATGCTTGTAAACACAAATCTTTCTTAACAAACAAATTAAAGAAGAGTTTTTGTGTCTTTTCCAATGCGCTCAAAACGAGACACACTAGTTATTTTCACAAAAATTTCCCTTTTCTTTTCAAACGCTCAAAATACTAAAAAAACAAACTTTTTCCAAAAGAGATTTTTTTATTTTTTATAAAACACTCAAAACTATGGACAAAGCAAATCTTGAGATCTATAAACTACAAAAAACTATTTGAAGTAAAAGCTTACAAAATGTCTTTTTCAAGGATGTTTTACTCGACTATAAGCAAACCAAGGACTAACTTTTCCAGAATCACAAATTAGTTAAAAGACAACTAATTTTGTTTTCTTTTTTAAAAATGAAATCCAAACTTTTAACACAAGCTTTTTCGAAGTTTCGCTAAGAGAAAACACAAGATGGATTCCTCAACAAAGGTAGATTTTGCAAATGGTCAGACTCATAAGAAGGCCAATAAAAACCAAGGTGATCTGAGGCTTCTACAGCTTCTAAGCTCTGAGCTACTACACGACCAAAATGAAAATCAAGACCGGCAACCAAAACTTCTAGGAATTTCACCTAAAACCCTAACACCAATGGAATTAACCTAAGGAAAGTTCTTAACAAGTCACATGCAGGTCTGGGCAGGGGATAACAACATCTTAACAAATACTAAAATGACTGAAAGAGAAAATCTTAAATTTTTCAAAATTTTAGCAGGGTACGCAGCCCCACAGTTCACACAAGTGCGGGAACGCTCTGTGTGAAAAGCAAAAGTGCGGACAAGTCCGCACTGTGTTGCAAGCAGAGGGTGCATTCCTCTCCTAAAGTTATGAAAAACAAAAAAATAATCCTAGATCTACTAAATCCACCCAATTCCACACACAACAAGCCAAAAACAGAAACAAAAACATAGTTTCTCAAGTCAAAGTCAAAACAAGGAAAAAATCAAGTCCCCAGTGGAGTCGCCAATTTGTCACACGGAATGAGTCGATTTTGCGGACAAGCTTGACCTTCCTAGTATCTAAAGATATCTAGTGACAAGCAAGCCAATCAAAAACTATCTTTCTCTAAATATGCAACTAAAAACAAAGGCAAATAAGTGTTTTAGGCCTACCTTGGGTCCAATGCAAGTTTGTGGAAGCCTCATTCCTTTGATCCAAATGAGCTCCCTTGTAGCAAGTCTACAAACACAAACAAGCAAACAAATTAAATAGCACCTGAAAAGCCACTGTCATAAAGCATATCCATCATAATGATCAAGGAATTTATGAAACAAACCACATAAGACAATTTGTTGAGAAAAATGAATCTGATTGTATTAATTCAAATCAAAAAAGAACTTTACAACCTGTGCCTTGATGTTGTACAAACTCCTCCAGGGTCCAACAAGAAGTCTCCTCTACTTTGACAAGTTTCACTCACTTCCCAATGAAGCCAAAAGGTATGTGATCTCTCCTCTCAAACTTAACTAGGAAGTCTCAATTCCATCAGCATTTACCCTTAAAAATGTTCAGCTTCTAACCTCCCCAGCAACCAGCCCAATGCCTTAATTTATAGTGCAATGGAGGGAAGTTACTAGGTCCTCCTTCAAAGGGACAAAGCCTCCTTCAAAGGGATAGCTCCTCTTATCAATGGATTAGTTCCTTCTCTTTTGGGATGCATGAACCATCTTGGAGCGAACAATCCACGTCAAAATTCCTTCTAGAATCATCTAGAATTAACCCAAAGTGAGTTTTTAGAATAAACTTGCGCCTTTTTTACTTTCACAGGGGTACGCACCCACCCCTTTACAGACAGAGCGTGCAGATACGCAGGTAACATGAACAAAGGGTGCGGGCCCACAGGTAAAAGTGAGAGAAGGTGCGGAACCAGAGCTTTATTGATTTTTTAATGTCTTTCTCTCATTTTCAAAGCTTGACAAGAAGAGATGAGGTCTGAGACTTGCTTAGGAGGACAGTATAAGTGATGATAGACCCATACTGACTGCAAAAAGTCATGGTGACGATATTTTTGTGTAACAGTACTATGTTTAAAAGGATGAGATAATGCACAAAAGTGTGCATACTTGGTAAGTCTATCAACTACCACCATGATGAAACTCTTTCGTTCAGACTTGGGTAAACCTATGATCAAATCCATTGAGACCTCCTCCCAACATTGACTTGGAATGGCTAAAGGTTGTAACATAACCAGGGTATTAATTGTCTCAACTTTATTTTGTTGGAAAACCAAACATTCTGCCACAAACTTCTAAATATCAAATTTAAGGCCATCCCAAAAAAAATCCTTCTTGACCCTGTGGTAAGTTTCTAAAAATACCAGGTGCCCTCCTATGGGGGAGGTGACAATTCCAAAAGAATATGTTGCTTTAATTGGGAGTTCTTACAAAGAGATAAGGTATCTTTATACCATAATGAATCATTTTTCGAGCTAAATGTATTCGATATACTTGGATCTTGGTGCAAATTTTGAATGAGTGTCCACACCTCTCCATCATTCTCCCATTCATCCCTTGCTTCAATTATCTAATCAGGTTGGATAATAGAAATGGCACAAAGAAATGCTTCCACATCCTCATCCTTTCTTGAGAGTGTATATGCAACAACATTTTGTGTCCCTTTTTTGTAGATGATTTCAAAGTCATAACCCAACATCTTTGTGAACCATTTTTTTTTCTCTTCTAAAGATAATATTTGTTCCAAAAAGTGTTTAATACTATCATGATTTTTTTTTACCTTGAAGTGTCTGCCCATTAGGTAAGGTCTCCATTGCTTTAGTGCATGTAGTATAATTTCCAACATTTACTTCTCATAAATAGGTTTGTATAAATAATTTCCTTTGATTGGACTATTTTCATAAGCAATGGGTCTTCCTTCTTGCATTAAAACAACACTTATTCCATTTCATGAGGCATGATTGCATTCCACAATAAAGGTTTTTGTGAAGTCTGGCGTAGCTAAGATCGATGCTTGGCACGTTGCCTCTTTAAGTTGTTCAAAGGCCTTGGTTGCTTCTAGAGTCCAAGAAAATGCATCTTTATTGAGTAATGTTGTTAGAGGTGTTGTTATTTTCTCATAATTCTTGAAAAACTTGTGATAATACCCTTTCAACCGAAGAAATCCTCGAAGATTCTTTATGGTTGTGGGGATTTTCCATTTCTTAATGTATTTAATTTTGTTAGGTTCTACCTTACCACCCTCATGATATATAATATGACCCAAATATTCCACCTCTTGTACTCCAAAGAAACATTTGGAGGTTTTTGCTTATAATTTTTTCTCCTCTAATAGTTGAGCACCCTGTCAATATGTATAACATGATCCTTCCAATACATGTTATATATTAGTTTACCATCAGAAAATACTAACACATATTTTCTAAGGAATGGTTTGAAAATGGAATTCATCAAAGCTTGAAATGTGGAAAGTGCATTAGTAAGGCCAAAAGGCATTAACAAAAATTCATAGTTACCCTCATGAGTTTTGAATGTTTTTTTTAGAATGTCTTCAGTCTTCATTTTAGTTTGATGATATCTTGAACGAAGTTCCAGCTTGGTGAAGTAAATTTCTCCATGTAATTCATCCAACAATTCATCAATGACATGAATGGGAAATTTATCTTGATAGTGAGCTTGTTGATCTCCCTATAATTCGGACACATACTCCATGATCCATCCTTCTTGTGCAACAATACTATTGGAGTAGAGAAATAACTTTGACTAGGTTGAATTATACCAGCCTCTAGCATTTTTGCAACCATACTTTCAATTTCACTCTTTTGGGCAAATGGATATCTGTAAGGTCTTATCTTTGGAGAAACACTTCCTAGAATCACATGAATAGAATTATCATTCTCACAAATAGGTGGGAGGCCCTTAGGAGTCTCAAATACCTTGGAATGATTGTCCAAAGCTTTTTGAAGATTTAGATAAATATTTGATTTCAATGTTTGAACCTCTAGTGAGCATAATTGTACAATGACGCCCCATTGTTCTTTATTCAGAATATTTCTCATGCCATTAGAGCTAATTATATTTCCTGGTTTCCTTGTGATAACCCTTAATTCAACTTCCTTTCCTTCCCCAAAAAAATTCAAGAAAAATTCTTGAAAATTAAAATCTATCATCCCCAAAGATTGTAACCATTGTATTCCTAGTACAACATCAACACCAACCATTGGAATGGAAATAATTAGACTATTAAATATATATTCCCCCATGGTTAGCTTGATATTATGGCACTTTCTAGAACAATTTATAGTTCCTCCATTTGCAACCATCACTTGAAACTCTGGTGTCAGATATAGGAAGCAATTCAATTCCTTGGTTATCTTACAATGAATGAAATTATGGGTACTACCCGAATCAATCAAAACTATTACCTTTTTCTTCTTGATATATCCTTCGATCTTGAGAGTTTGTGGAGTGGTAATTCCTACCAATGCATTACAAGATATGGTCGAATTCATTTCTTCTTTCTCTGGGGTTGGTTCCTGGTTTGTATCCTCCACTTTTGATGTTTCCTTTTCCTTTTCTTCCTCCTCTTCATAATCTATGTAAAAGAATTTATTCTCAACGCACTTATGACCTTTAGTGTATTTTCTATCACAAATATAACAAATCTCTTTTTCTATTTTTCCTCCAATTTTTGTGGTGTCAACTTTGTAGGTTGTGGAAGGCTAGGAGCAATAATACTTCCATATTTATAGTTGTGAGTGGTAGACTTCCTTGTTGCCATAATTTTTCTTTCAACTTTTCTTGCCATCTTGAATGCCTTCTCCAATGAATTAGGTTCCCAAAGGTGAACCTCATGTTGGATGTTATATTTTAAATTCCTTATGAATATATCAATCATATGCTCCTATAGAATATCGGTTACCCTAATATTCAATTTTTGGAATTCTTCAATATGCTCTACCATTGAACTCTTTAGTTTTAGATTTATCAATTGGATAAATAAGGTATGTTTCTCTTTGTATCTTCATAATGTGATATCATTTCCTCCGTAAAAATTGACCAAGCGATAATTGGTTTACGAGATCAAATCCATTTATACCATACAAACTGATTGGGTTCTAAATATAAATATGCAATATGTACCTTTTGTGAGGGTTACACATCTTGTAGATCAAAATATTGCTCCATATGTAGTATCCATGTTAGCAGATCCTTGCCATAAAACTTCCTCATATCTATATTTGGAATGCGGTAGTTCTTAAACCCCACATTGGAGTATCTAAAATCATAATTCATATTCCTTTTGTCCTCATCATGATTTTCATAGATTACCTTGTCCCCACCGGGAAGCCTTTCTTGCAACAACTTTGTCAACCCTTCCAACTTGACATTCATCGCATTCATGTCTACTTTGAAAACCTCGATGTTTCCTTTTATACCATCCATGTCCCCTTTTAATACATCCATGCCATATTTTTTTTCAGGTTTTAAACCATCCCTGTCCCCTTTTAATTCCTCTTTGTTTTCTCTGTGTGAGAGACATTTGTTGCACTTGGTCTCGTAATTTTGATATATGTTGCAATTCTTCCTCTTCATGCATCATAGTAGAGATTTCTGAGGGCTTAATGGGCGTATAATTCTTTTGTTTGGGAGGAATTTTAGAACCTAATATTAATATATATGCTTCAATATTCCCTTTGAATCACTTCAAACTAATTTTTCAAACAAAAGTTATGTAATTTAAAAAACACAAATTTTTATTGCTTTTAGGATCTTTATATTTAAATGGTTGTAACTCTGTAATTTCGGATATCCAAGGTCTAAAATTCCTTCTTGTCATATCCCTCTGAGTCTTCTTTCCAATGACATAAGGCAGACCAAAATTGGATTCTTTAAGATGATTTTATGCCAAATCTCCCACAATGACCTGATTATCGACTGGTTCAATAGAGCGAAATTGTACGTACTTCCATGTGTTATTGTTTCAGCCTTCGGCCCTAAAAGTTATACACACGAAACTACAATATGTTCTCTTTCTTTCACTTTTTACGAAATTCCAATCTGATTCTTTAAGATAAAGTTATGACGATTTTCCCTCGATCGCGTGTTTGAGACTAAATTCTGGAGCAAGAAAAAGCCCTAACTTCTTTGGAAAACATCTCAAAAAATATAGCGAACCAAGATCTGAAATTATGTCATGAAGTTCACCAAGCTTCTGGATCCATATGGTCACAATTTTAGCTTTTGAAGCTCCATAGAAACAAAGTTATAACGAAAATTTTAGGATGACCTGTTCGAAGCAGCGAAACCCTAGAATCTAAAGCTCTGATACCAAATGTTTTATAACTAGCTCACAAAATATAAGAAAATATTAAAAATTATCCTATTGTAGGGGGAAACCTTCTTTACATTACATAAATGAAAAATTCTTGGATGATAGAAATGATAAGACCTCCTTGGTATATATAGGGGTCTAAGGGGTCACAATATAATCAGAACCTACATATCAATAATAATATAAGGGCACAATAATAACAATAGTGGCTTCTATGGGGAAAAATAATAACAACATGGGGAATACATGGGCACAACAATAAAAATATGGGATACACTAACAATAACAATAAGGGTAATATACTAGTATTATAGGGATCTAAGAACAACCTCTAATGGCTGAGTCATTCTTTGACCATTAATACCAAGTACTCCTCCTTTATACCCCATCTTGGTGAGGAGTCTCATGTTGGTTTTCAAAAATGGTATCTCAATGCTTCCAATAGAAATAGAATCATGGAAAAATGAAACTGAAAAACTATCAACATTGTTTACCTTAGTTATTGATTCTGAAGCAGGTGATGATGGCTTTGTTAAGCCTTCATTACACTTCAACTTTTCCAAGGCCTCTTCCATGGCTCATAATTGAAGCTATAATCTTTGATTCTCCTCTTATGCTTCTTGTAGAAGTCTCCTCAATTCAACATTCTCCAATTGAAGGTTCTAGTTGATTTTTTCATTTCAATGATGGAAAGAAGATGAAGAAGAAGAATATTCACCCGAAGATGGAGATGGAGCATCATCCTCTTCTCTCCCTTTCTCCTTTTCCTATTTTTTCTTTTTCTCCTCATAATATGAGAATAATATGTCTACCATGTTTTCCCTTGTGTACAAGGCCTCATAGAGATATTGGTTCTTCTCCATTTCTCTTCTTGTTGCGCGTTCAATCTCGCCATGATGACATTCACAAACCCTAGCAAAAAGGTCAGACCGCTTTGATACCTCTTGATCCGAAATTTTTTTGTGAATGTGTTTAAACAAAAATCTCTATTATACAAGACCTTTTAATTACAATTACATTTGTTCTTGAAATCATGGGAAATGCATATTCTAACAACAACTTAGTAAACCATCAACCATAATCAAGAAGCATATAATAAATAATCATAGCACACGATATGATAATGGAGTTCGTCCAGTGTGGACAACGTCTTTGGGCCAAGGGTTAAGAGTGGGGAGGTTGCTTCGTTAGTCTTTGCAAGAATATGACGAGTACATCATGCAATCTCTATTATTACAATGATGAAAACCCCTTATATAGAGTGACATGTCTCTCCCAGGAGACGTTCTTCTATCAAGAACTCTCACTCACAAGAAGTTATATTTCAGCATGACAAAGTAACAATCTCCCACATAAAGTGGCATAATATTGATCCTCTCACACAAGGTGGCATACATGAGTCTAAGATTCAAATCATGATCTCAACAAAATCAAATGAACACATGGAAAAAATACACCTTATACCTCCAAATATGGGGATGGCCTAAAAAACGACTATTCGAATGAAGAAACAGTTTGTGCCAATGCATTCCTTGTGAAAAAATCATGAAATCTGAGTATAAACATGACACCTTTCTATCGTGATCAAATCTAAGCTCCCTGGGAATATTTTAGATTTCTCACAAGATTCTCTTATGGACGTGGGCAAAAATTCAGTTGATCAGATGAAGAAATGGACTACACCATTAGACTCTTGGTGAAAAATCGGTTTATATTAGTATAAACTCGACATAATTTTGACACCTTCAAAATTCAACCCTAAGGGAATCTAAAGATTCTTCAAAGAATCTTCATAAGAATATTTTGTGGAATATTCCCCTAAAATATTCTCTCCTCGAAAATTGTCCCCCGCCTGGGCTGGGTTCCGCACGGTCCCGTTTTTGGTCCTTTCATTCTATTATGGGGTGAATGAAAATTTTAAGCTTAAATATATATTTTTTAGGAAAATTTTTCAATGGATGGGCCAATGGACCAACAATTATCATGCCAAATTTAAGTCATGGTCCCTAGCAAAGTCGGGGGTTCAATCCCCGTGCAACCATTTTATAACATGCTTTGGTTTTACCATTTGGCGGTTCATTGTAGTAGTTGTCAAGGTTTATTATTTTGGTGTTAACTTGGGGGTCGCCCGTTGAGCCAGCTAACTGAGTTTATTGGGTGGGTTCGATCCCTGTCGGCCCCCTTAAATTATATGGTGGTTGTTATGACTGGTTGAGCAGAGTCTCGGGTCACCCACGGGTCTCGACCCATTATATTTTATATAATATGTATAATGGGGCAGTATGGTTGGTATCTTGCCACCCTTTTTAATATTTTTTAAATTTTTTATTAAGTGACAGTAAAAAGTTGTTGCCCGATTTTTAGGGGTCACTAAAAAAATTAAGTAGGCGACAATTATGTCATTCCCCTCCGCCGTGAAGTGTCAAAATATCACTTAGTTAACTACCACCAATTTTAGCGAATTTTGCCATATTTAATCGGTCTGCCAAATTTAGTGAGCCCTCCAAATTTAGTTAGTGACAAAAGTACTAGTCCTTTTGACCTAAACTTTGACTATGAATAACTTGCACATATGAAGTCAGATTTTAGTGTCATGTTTGTCATTGGAATCAGGATGATGAGCTCTTTTTTTGGATCTTAGTTTTAAAAAAATATGAAGACTTTGATTTTTGAGCCTTTTTGAAGCCACCTGGATCATGTAGAATGGAGAACCACGCAGTTAGAAACATCACAAAAGAAAAGGAGTAGGAACAATTAAGGTTGATTGTATCATTTTCCTTATGTTGATCTAGTCTAGTTTAACAATTATAACATGTTTTCCTATGGTGATTCCCATGGTAATTACATGATGGATATTCCCATGGTATTTCACTTTATGTACTCATGTATAAATCAGGAGAAGAAGAAGGGATTGAAGTTGGTTCATTGTTGGATCATTAAGGAATTGTGGGCTTGCTAGTGAATGGTGGGTTTTTGATGGTCTTTTTCTATGATTGTTGTATCTTTGTAATGTTAAAAGTAGGTTGGTGAGATGAGCTAAAATTTTGTTGTAAGTTCCATCAATGACTTACAGAGGTTACAGGGTACCCAAATTTTTCTTTTTCCTTTTACTAGTTTGACAATAAGCTTTGGTACCACATTTTCACACCCCTACTATATTTGTCCTAATAACACTTGCATAAACTTGATTTTCATCTCTGATATATTTTTTCAAACATTTTACGTATAAACCTTTCTTCATGTAGCTTTTAAACGTATACATAAATTACTTGCATACGAATTCTAAAAAAGTAAAATAAACAATGATGAGAATATAAAATAGATACACAAAGATTTCCTCTCGATCCCAAAATCAGGTCTACTAGATTGATTTTTCATTATGTTCCTTTCAATGTTACAATACATATATATATACATGTTGAATCATTCATAAACCCCAATCCATTAACCCTGGATTAGAACATAACCATAGTTCCCTTGACCAGATCTACAAAATACCATGGGCAAAAAACCATCATTCCCAAAACCATGTGCAGAACCCATGCACAAAACTATAAGTATGTCCACCCAGCTAATATATGGTCAAAAAAAAAATTCCCAGGGCGTTGCCCCTAACACCCCTCGACAGGGAGGGGTTGCACGCCCCATGTGACCCCCCTGCATGTGACTAGTCATGGAAATAATATAACGCACACCTAGCATTCTGCCAAATTTTGTTTTCTTTTCAACATAGGGGGTCACAGGAGAGCTTAGTCATTGGCCCATTGTTTCTTTACACCAAGAAAAATTCTCAGTGCTCATGAAGTTTGTCAATGCATCTGTGCTATTCTTCAAAGTGTCCACCTTTACCGGCAACACCTTTTTGTCCTTAGCCATATCCCTCACAAAGTGATACTAAAAATCAATGTGGTTTGTCTTTGAATGATAAGCTGGCTTATTTTCCAAGAAAATTGCACTTTGGATATCAAAGTCTATCCTTATAGTTCGTTGTATCAACCCCATACTTGAACACAATCTCTACAACCAAAATGCTTCCTTGCTTTCATGAGTGGCTGCCATGTATTTTTTCTTTGTAGTTGAAAGTACCACTACAAACCGTCTCTTTCTTATCCAACTAATTGCACCTCCAGATAGGTAAAACACATACCCACTTGTAGATCTTCTTCGATCCAGATCTTCATCCCAGTCTGCATCAATAAAGACATGGATGTCTAAAACTTTGTCCAATCCAGGTTTTCCTTGGTAGCACAAACCATAATCACTAGTGCCATGCAAATACCTGAAAACCCACTTCATTGTTGTCCAATGCTCCTTCCATAGTTTTTACACAATCCTTCTCAATACTCCCACTACATGTGCAATATATGGTCTAGTACAAACCATACCATACATCAAGCTACCAACTGCACTTTCATATGGAACACAAGACACATCCTCTTCCTCTTCTTGTGTCTTAGGACACTGCTCAATAGATAAATTTACACATCCATGAATAGGAACCTGTTGTGTTGTACAACAACCCCCCATTTCATAAAATTTTACCTTCAACTATAATATGAAATGGGTCCCTTTTAGATTTGTGAATAAAATTGGTATCAACTCATCATTCCTCAAAAGGTCCGAAAGAAACAATACATTATAAACCTTTTGAATGAACATAAATAGGTCTTATAAAAATAAATGAATAATTCTTTATTATAGCAATAAAGCGACCGCAAGATCGCATATCACAATAAAAAATGATGCATAACAAAAAGACCCATTGGTTTGCCCCGATCCGACAAGCGAATAACTATCGGATATCGTGAAAGGTAAGTGATTGTAAGAAAAGGCCCTTTCTCTTTGCTCCGATGCGATATCGCTATCGACGATCGGCGAATATAGCATACACAAAACAAAAGTCACCCTTCTAAAACTCCCGATGCGAATTATCTTTATCGCTATCGGCGATCGAGGATTTCGCAATAACACAAATGTAACTACTCAAGCATTCCTCCGATTTCCGATTGCGATAAAGCTAAGCATGAATTTCAAAAAGGATTGAAAAGGCTTGAGTATATTATGTTAAATTATTATTAAAAGCCTTTCTATTCCCGATAGCGATTCACTTGTGATTAACCGCCAAAAAATCAAAGCCACGCTTGAATGAATTATTCGCCGAATAAACGACATGATGAGCATTTAAATGATTGACAGGATTAAATGGCCAATTAATGGAGCAGTTATGCCAAAATCTCTTTAGAGATTGTATCCGTGGCAATATTATTTTAATCCTTCATTATTTATTGATTGATATAACTCTTTCATACTTGGTTCGCACCACCTATTCTCTGCATTACGTTCATTTTATCTCCTGCGCAGAGCTCCTCTGAAGCAGCAAATTTAGGCCAAATGGGGAAGAAATCCAAAATATTTGGAGTAGCTTCAGCTCCCGCAGTGACAGGACAATCTACCGCCGATCCGGGACCAAGTAAAAAAGGATTGATCTCAGACACTACCTGTCTTGGTCTCAGCAATACTAGTTGGCAAAGCATCTATAATCTTGTTGAAGCCGAAGAGCCTGAAGTGGTATCAGTACAAGCTACAGCAGGTTCAAAACGAAAGTCCGAAGCTACCCTAAAGGATTTAGCCGATTCCTACTTACACCGAATAGCGGCTCGAGAGAAAATTTTTCCATACACAGATGTAGTAAGGTGGGTAGTTGAGGAAATCTCGGTTACAAACAGAGCATTTTGCACAATCGATGGGAGAGTCTTCGGTTCGTTTCAACCTAATGATTTGAGACAAATGTACCATTTGCCTGAACCACAAAAGAAGTATAACAAAGCATTTCTGGAGAAGTTCAAAGATGAAAATGAAACTGAATCAACACCTATACGTGAATGGAGACAGAACCCCGCAACACACAAGCATGAGTCCTCGGGTAAGTACTCTGTCGATTCATTATGTTCTCCTTATTGTTACATTGGAGCGATGATGTGTAGGATTTGGGGGTTGCATGATTCCTCAGAATTCTCAAATGAGATGGTTCCTTTAATGGAAGCAGCAGTCAATAGCGAAATAATGGATTGGGGAAATATATTATCTGATAAGTTAGCAACTGCTATTCTTGAGTTCAGAAATAAAACTCCCATTATCGATAGGTCTATTCCTCCATTTTATTATAGTGCCTACATCTTAGATACTCTTTGTTTTAACTCCGAATTTCATGTGCTGGGGTGGAGATGGACTCCACAAGACCCCATGCCGATTCATATCTATCACCAGAAGTTGTGGAAATCCCATTATAAAGACCACCTGTATCAAGTTTGTAATGGATTTATGTTGCCCATTTACTATGCAATTTTTGACAAGCCTGCTCCGAAGATTTCCTCACAAGCAGAGATTGACTTGACCGCCCTAGGAAATTGGTTTGGAGAGGATAAATTTACATATGTAAGAGTTTTCGGCAGCCTTTCCAGGCCTCATGTTCTTCCCTTGTACATACCCGACAAACTATTGGCTAGAGAGATAGCATATCAGATTATGTCCGCAGGAGCGACCAAGACTCTGAGGAATTCAAAGAAGCAAGTTTGGCCTCCTTTTCCTCTAAGGTGTCATGTTTACACTCTGCATGACTATAAGCATGCATAGAAAGAAGCAGAAAAGATAAATATATTGAATCTCGCCACTCTTCCTAATAGACGATTTGATCCAAGGAAAATCGTCTATAATGTACTTGAACAGGCAAAACTCACTAAGTTTGAACATAAAGAAGATGAGTTTGATGACCTATTTTCTTCGGTGGAGTCATTATTTCAGGTTCAAACACCAGCTAAAATGAGATATCACTACGACAGGTTAGTAGAATTCAACAAACTCAGAGAGCAGAGGTTGCAAACTCTGCCTCTAGATTTACTAGCTATTGCCTCGATGACACAATCAAGTGAGCTTGAACAGCAACTTACCAACGAACCTCCTGCTACATCAGAAATTTTTGAAGAAGTCCAAAGAAAAGAGCAGGAGGAAGTCCAGAGGAAAGAGCAGGAGGAAGTCTAGAGGAAAGAACAGGAGGAAGCGCGAAGGAAAGAGCAAGAGAAAATACATGAGGAGGAACAGAAAAAAGAGTAGGATAAGAGCAGCAAAGATATGAATGTCGATACCCAGATTGATCCGAAATTGCTCCAAGAATGGCAGCAATCCGATTCCATCATAAGCAATCTGGAAAGCTCAAAAGATACCGATACACCCAAAGCGACAAATACACAGGATACAGCGTCAAAAAAGGTTCCAAGTGAAGGAACTAGCAGCCTACCCCCTAGTACAGACTTAGAAATAATTCCGAAAGATCCTTCGGATCAAATCATTTTGCAGGTGGAGGATATACCTCCATTGGATGTCTTTTACAGCCCAAAACACAGGGCCGTAGTAAAGCGACAGCGGAAAAGGAGAAGGATTGATCAACCTTCCCTGTTCCCCGAACAAACAGAGACAGCCAATGTAGTTTGGAAAGAGGATTTTGATCCTTCTGATGACCTAACAAAGTTGTCCTAGTATGCCGGAGCCTATTTGGCGGCCACCATGGACAAGGCATCATAAGTAAGTAATTTGCTAAAAGAAAAGGCCCAGGCAATTATTTTGTTACAAACACAGCTATTGGAGGCACAACAGAAAGTTGAACAATTAGAACAGTAATTGTCAACTCAGCAGCAGTTAAATAATCAACTGAATAAGCAGCTACTTGAAGAAAAACAGAGGGTATATTCAAGTGCAATTCAAAGGCAGAAATAATTATCAGAAGCGTTGGCAAAATTGAAGACGATGAATGAACTAATGGTGAAGACAAAAGATGAGCAAATTACTCAATTATCACTTCAAATAGAGAAGTTCAAGAGTCTTCCGCAGCCTGCCGATTTTAGAACAGAAGCACTATAGAATAATAAGGCACTGGTAACACAAATAAGACTATTGTGTCACAAAATTTCTCAAGTTGAGCCCCTTTGTGACCTAACAGCATCAATAATCGATAAATCAGTCAATGCTAGACAGCACTTAGAGTAGGCCGATCAGACCTTAACAGATTTTCTTACTTGGCAAGACACCAGTGAGGGACAGGCAGCAAATTTGCCTAAATTCCTAGAATCACATAAAGAAATCCTATTCTTGGAATGGCAGTCGCAGTTGATGAAGGCAGAGAGAGAAGTTTCTAGATGCAAATTATCCACAAGTAATTTGATTGAATTAATTAACAATACTCTCTATTTATCTAATATGATCTCGCAATGTACACCAAGTAAATTGCTATAGGCTAAAACATTGGAGCAATCATGTTATTAGGAGCTGGAAAAGAATGGAAGGTTGATTACAGGTATTCAAAGTTTAACTTGGGACACCTATTGGTTGTTCCTAGTAAAACCATACAGCCAGAGAGCCACCCTCAAGTGTCTAACAAATGCAATCGGGTGTATCATTCCCGATATACACGATGCCACATACTCGGCTCAGCTCCATTCTCGTCTCAGTCGCCCTCAAGCAGTGGGACCGATGTTAGCGATATGCCAACTCAGATCAAAGGGAAAACAGCTAGAGTGATGAATCATGCTGCCGACTACCAAATTACTGTGGAGAAGATATTCAAGATCAAGTTATACCAATTAAATAGCATTTTATTTTTGTAGTTAGTTAGTTTAATTAAGTATTTATAGACCCTTTCATGCATTTAGAAAGGGTCCTCAGTTTTTGTATAAGACTTTAACCTGAAGTTGCACTACTGTACTTCAGGTATATTTTTTTATAAAGACTGGGCCAAATTATTCCAATTTTTGACAACGAAGCTTTTATGTGGATGTGCACTATTGCCTTTATTTAAAGTTATCTCTGAGTTGAAAGAAGGAATTTGAATTGCGATTGATGTTGGGAATGATTTGCAGCACATATGGTACTACTATCTATGTTTGAATTCATTCTTTTTATGTGAATTGTTATTTGATTACTCTTGCTATTATTGAATATATGCATGTGTTTCAACAACATTCTTTATATTTTCCACTATTGGATGTTTATAGGATGCTTTTCTTTTAGTCATACATGTATCAGTAATATATAAAAGACAAGTGTAACAATGTTTATTAATTACTTTGTTCAACTATTTGAACAAAGCAATTATTATATGAATGAATGTCTATGTTTATCAAATAGAGTCATCTATATGCTTATTTATGAACAGAGATTATCAAATGTTGCACTTAAGAATAGAAATTTCCCTGGATAGAATAGTTATTTGTATTTTCGCTTTTTAGATTAAGTCATCCATCCATTATCACTTATTAAGAAAACCAGTCACTCATCCATCCCCTTTTTATTCATCATTGGGAAACTGGTCCCATTATCTCCAGTCGGAGCGACCATACCAAACGGAAAAGGAGCTGCATTAAGGTCCGGACCGGGTGGTTTTCCCCGATGTTGTTGCAACGATTTTCGAGGCATCAACATTTTTGGCGCTAGAAGGAGGGCGTGAACTATGAATGGCGAGTAAATCAAAATCTATAGACCATTCTCATAGTAAATCTCCCTCCACCTCACCTCGGACCTCCCGTTTGCATTCTGAAATACTAGTGTCCAAATGAGAAGAAGAGGAATCAACTACCACTGCTCAATCCCATCATACTTCAGAACGATTATGTCCTAAGTCCCCTGAAGTTCAGTCTCTCATCCAGAAACTTCAAGGCTTTTCGATATCACCTCAGAAATCTGAAGTATCTCAAGGTAGTGAGACTTCGCAATTCAATCTACCTCACCCTCTCACCAGACTTCAAAGCGGAAAACTCGGCATTGAACCTACTGAGTTGCCTTTACCGAAAAGGAAAAAGGCTAAAAAGAACACTGAAGGATCTGGTAGTGAGACCTTTTCTTCATCATCCTCCATCTCATCCTCTCCAGTGCGAAGTCAAACATCCACTCCCCCATTACATATTGTTGTTCAGCAGGGATCACCAACTTCAACATCACAATCTATTCAATCTTCAATACCAACTCCTCCCCAAACACCAGGAACTCCATCGGCAATTGTTGTTACTTCTAAGATGGCCCAGAATCCATGGAACAGTCCTGGTGCGGTCACTATGCCTGCACCATTACATCATTTACCTGATTATCCTGAGAAATGGTTACCAAAATTTAATCCAGATGCTGGAACATTAGCCGAATAACATATTAACAATTTCACGTTATCAGTTAATCTAAAAGGAGTGAGAGAAGAAGATGTTGTCATTAGGATTTTCCCCTACACTTTACAAGGATCAGCAGGGTCTTGGTATTTTTCCTCACCCTCTCGATCCATTACCAGCTGGAATATCTTTCAAGAGCAGTTTCTCACTAAGTATGGCGATGATAGATCTTTAGCGACACTAATTAATGATCTTTCAAATCTAAGGATTGAATCTAGAGAACCTATCAAGGAGTTTAACTACCGATTCAATAAACTCTTGAATAAAATCCCTATCAATTCCAAGCCAAGTGATCAAATCAGAAGCGAGTGGTATATAACAGCCCTACCTTTAAATATAGCCATTTTTGTAGATAGGGCTGGAAAACCAACTTTAGCCGAAAACATGAAAGAAGTGCTTGCTGTAGAGAAACGCATTATTGCTTTAGAAAAGAAAGCTGCTCTCGAAGATAGGAAATCCAAAAAAGTTTCTTTTAAATATGATTCAAAGAAGAAAACCCCTAAAGATCCATATGATATGGAGGGTCTAAAAAAGGTCCTCAAAACAATGTCAAATGAAATGGTTGAAATCAAAAAACAAGTAGCAGAAACTTCAACAAAGAAACCATTTAGGAATTTTAAGAAACCTGAGTCAAAACCACCAAATGTTATATCTAATGTAGATTCAGATCTTGAAGAGGAAGAAGAAGATGAAATAGTTTCACCATCCGATGAACTCGAAGAAGAGGAAGTTGTCGAATGCCATGGAATGTGGGACTTCATATTACCTAACTCCGATACAGAAAATGAACAAGAAGCTTTTCCTATGACTACCAGGAGTAAAGGTGCACCTGAACCTGTCCAAGCAAGTTCAAAGAAAAGAAGTGCAGGTACTACTACTATAAAGGAAAAGGTACCCACAAAGAATTCAGTCGCAACATTACCTCAAAACCAACCATCATCCTCAAATATACCGTCAACATCTAAAACGTTGGTAGTATGGGATTCAATGGATTACAATATTATTGATGATATGAAGAAGACAAAGGCAAACATCACCATGTTTGAACTTAGAAAACTAAAACATCAGCAGAAATTGCTTCTTAAGGAACTAAATGCAGTGCCTTCTTCGCCTCTTCCTAGTGCTAAAGCTGCAAATGATTCAGGTCAACCACCTTCTAGTAGGATTGAAGCTACTAATATGATTTTAATTGGAGACAAATCAAATTCCCATACTCCCCCTTTCCTCTTAACCTATGAGATCTATAATCGAAACCTACACAATTGTTTGATTGACTCAGGGGCATCCTCTAATATAATTCCAGCTTCAGTTTGTTCCAAACTGAACATTGAACCCCAAAAGTCTACAATTCACATTGTGCAGTTGGATAGAACCAAGGTCCAGGTTTTAGGGGAAATCAACTCTGTAACTATCAGGTTATCAGCTGATCCACGAGTAGTTCTAAGAATTGATATCTTAATTGCTGATATACCTGAGTTTTACGGTTTCATCTTGAGTAGGGATTGGTCTGAGAAACTCCATGGTTATATTTCTACCGATTGGTCCCATATGTGGCTACCCTATAATGGAAAGCCAAATCAAATCAAAATCAATTGGGAGAAATATATGACCCATACTGTCACTGAATTTGAATAGGAGAATCAACCAATAGCATTTAATAATAATATTTTGGGGAATTACTCTTTCGAATCATTCTTTAGCAATTATACTGCCCAACCATCTCCTTTCTCAGTAAATAATTTCACATCCCAAATCGAAAAATTTTCACAAACTGATAGATCAAGATGTGTTAATATTGCTGAGAACACTGTAAATAAAATTGTTGATAATTCTTTATTTTGGTCACTATACTTTGATGGGTCTAAATCCAGTGAAGGTTCAGGAGCAGGGTGTATTTTAGTTAGCCCTGAGGGAGAAAAAACTATGTTGTCTTGTAGGTTGCAATTCGAATGCACAAATAATACAGTTGAGTATGAGGCCTTAGTTCAAGGACTATATAAAGCTATTGGTCTTAAAGTTCAATATTTAAAAGTGTTTGGTGATTCAGAGATTGTCATAAAACAAGTTAGAAATACAATTCACTGTCTTTCTAGTCACCTCAAGCACTATCAGTCTTTGGTCCAGGAACTTATATCTCAATTTTTAGCATTCAATATTTCTCCCATCCCTAGATCCCAGAATGCAGCAGCTAACTTGCTAGCCAATGTTGCTTCTAAACTCCTACCTTCCGAAGATTACAGCCCAGATAGATTTTCAGTAGAGTTAATTTTTAGACCATCAATTCCTGACAATATCACCAGTTGGCGAGTGTTCAATCACGATGAAGACATCTTAAATTTCATGACTTCTGACAAGTCCTACGATGATCAAATCATTGATGAAAGTGATCATGACCTTCAAATGAAGGAAAAGCAGGAAGAAACCTCAATACCGAAACCAGTGGTTAAACTAGAGGATCTCTATGATATTAAAGACAGGTTTAAACAGGTAACCAATTCAAAGCTCCAAAGTTCCACTTTACGATTTGAGTTGATAAACCTTGGTACTGAGCAAAACCTTCAAAACATCAATTTGGGATTAGGACTTTCTGTGGAAGAAAGAACAGAATTCATTAGGTTATTAAGAAAAAATAAACATGTCTTCGCTTGGAAATATGATGATTTAAAAACATACGATACATCAATCATTCAGCATACCATTCCAATGCTTTCTGAACAAAAACCAGTCCAACAGAAGTTGAGGAAAATTCATCCTAACTTAGAGAGTCAAATAAAATCAGAACTCAATAAACTCTTGAAAGCTAAGATTATTTTTCCTGTCCGGCATTCAAACTGGGTTTCCAATATGGTGCCTGTTAGAAAGAAAAATGGCGACATCAGGATTTGCATAGATTTCAAAAATCTAAATAAAGCAAGCCAAAAAGATAATTTCCCATTACCTACCATGGAGCAGATACTCCATTCAGTAGCAAGTTCTGAGTTAATGTCCTTTTTAGATGGTTTTTCAGGATATAACCAAATTTTGGTCCATCTTGATGACAGACTCAAAACTACCTTCAGAACGCAATAGATATAGCCTTCAAAGGATTGATCAATAAAACAGTAGTTCTCTATTTAGATGATATTACTGTATTCTCCAAGAAGAGATCTAATCATTTACATGATTTAAATCAAATCTTTGAACGCTGCAGAAGGTATGGTATTTCACTCAATCCCAAAAAATCCTTCTTTTCTCTTAATCAAGGAAATCCCTTGGGCTTCATTGTTTCCAAAGATGGTATTTATATTGATCCGGATAGAATTAAAGAGATTTCTGAAATTCCAGTCCCTCATAACAAAAAATCCATGCAGTCATTTTTAGGTCAAATTAACTTTGTTAAGAGATTTGTTCCCGATTTTTCCCAGATTATTTTACCATTGCAAACCATGATTAAGAAAAATTCAGTTTTTAGGTGGGGATCTGCAAAAAAGGAAGCATTTCACTCTATCAAACAATCAATAATCAATGCCCCCGCTTTAAACACTCCTAATTTTTCTAATCATTTCATATTGTATACTATCGCGTCCACTTCATCTTATGCAGCAGTACTCACTCAAATTAATGATCATAACTTGGAAGCACCAATTTCATTTTATAGTTCAAATCTTCAAGGTGTTGAACTTAATTATTCAGAAGTTGAAAAACAAGCATTTGCTGTGTACAAAGCTGTCAAACATTACAGACCCTTCCTTTTAAAAGCCCATACAAAAGTTATAGTTCCTTTTTCAGCAGTAAGACAATTACTAATCCAAAGGGAATTAGGAGAAAAAAAGGGCGAATTGGGTTACAGCACTACAAGAATATGACTTGGAAATCAAGCCAGCAAAGATTGTTAGGGGCCAAGGTTTTTGCAGGTTATTAGCAGGAGCATCCAACATTCAAGAATCAGAGGATACAGAATATACTGAAGAAATCAATCAGATAAGTATCATCGATCCTGAATCACAATATGCAGACTTGATCTTCTATTTAAAAAATGGATATGCACCTCCTAATCTTTCTTATAAAAACAAACGTGTCATTAGATTAAAAGCAAAAAACTTCATAATTGTAGATGATGTACTTTTTAGGCGAAATTATGATTCAATTTTATTAAGATGCCTAGAAAAACCTGAAGCGCAAAAGGTTTTGCAGGAGCTACATGACGGACTAGCAGGAGGACATTTTGGAGCTGATACAACAACCCACAAAATCATTCATGTTGGATATTATTGGCCCACCCTATTAAAATATACTCACGAATATGTAAGAAAATGCCAAAATTGTCAAATCTCCAGTGGAAGACAAAGAAAACCAGCTTTCCCTTTGCAACCAGTCAACATTGATCAACCTTTCGAGCAATGGGGATTGGATGTCATTGGGGAAATAACTCCACAGTCATCCAAACAACATAAATATATCCTTACTGCTACTGATTACTTTACTAAGTGGGTTGAAGCAATTCCTTTAAAGACAACAAATTCTGAAGTAATTATAGAGTTTATAGATCAATTCATCATTACCAGGTTTGGTGTCCCAAACGCTCTTGTTTTCAATAATGCATCTTATTTCTCTAGAAATTCTATGTTTGAGTTCGCTATTAAAAGAGGATTTAAATTGAAATGTTTTGCAAATTACTATCCCCAGGGTAATGGTTTAGCAGAATCTACTAATAAAAATCTAGTCAAAATTATTAAGCGAACTATTGAGCAGAATCATAAAAACTGGCATAAATATTTGATATTTTCACTATGGGCTGATGGAATAACGCAGAAGGCTTCCATAGGTAGTTCTCCATTTAATCTTGTATATGGGAAAGAAGCAGTTCTACCAACCAATCTATTGCTTCCTTCTCTAGCCCTAGTTCAGTTTATTGAAGAAAGCCCCCTGTCTTCTATTCAACTGAGACATGATCAAATCTTAAAATTAGAAGAAGAAAGAGAAAAGGCCAAAATTACTCATGAAAAACATTAGCAAATTATCAAGTCATCTTTTGATTCGACTTCATCCAGTTCAAAACAATTACAAGTTGGTGATCTAGTTCTGAAATGGGACAAAGCCCATGAGGATAAAGGAAAACACACTAAGTTCCAGAAAATGTGGCTTGGACCATTTCAAATCAACGAGAAGATAGGCCATTCTACGTTCTTATTACAATATCTATCAGGTAAGAGGGACTCTCTTCCTATTAATGGCCTTATCTTGAAAAAAATCTTCAATTGAGGAGGTAACCTCTTCTCCTTTTGTAAATATTCAAATTTTAGCTGAATTTGTAGTTTTTAAGATTATTAGGAAATAAATTTGTAAGATATCTCCCATTGGCCTTTGCTATACTGAAAAAGTTGCTCAAAAGAAGTAGCTTTGATATTTAATTTTAAAATAGAAACCTTAAACAAAAGGACAATTCCTAGGAAATTAGGTATATTCAGATTCTGAAACCCCATTTCATTTTTGTGAAATCTTCTTGAGATTTAGAAGTACCGTAAATCATTTTAATGTTTTCAAAATGGCCACAAAAAGGTTATTAATATCAAAACATAAACTAATTCAATCTTAGCATCTTCAACTCTTACCCTGTCATCCATGCTCTCTTAAGGAGAAAAATGTCCATCCCATTCATCAAAGTTTATGATTACTCGGAGTGTAATTCTAAAATATTTGATATAAAAGATAAGCGGTCTTATTACAAGCCT
This sequence comes from Pinus taeda, assembly GCA_000404065.3. Lineage (NCBI taxonomy): Eukaryota > Viridiplantae > Streptophyta > Pinopsida > Pinales > Pinaceae > Pinus > Pinus taeda. The sequence goes on from APFE030460358.1 coordinate 32,135, forward strand.
GCTTACCATGATCATTGGGAAATAGTTTAACTGACATTACCAACACTGCATACCAAAACAGGGTAATGGCTTATAATCATAAGACAAGGGGTCTCATCACGAGCCAGCTTATTCGATTAGATTACAACCAATGAATGGCATTGTCAAACAAATGGCCACCAAACCAAGACAATGGCTTTTTATCTTACAAAATAATAGAAAAGAAAATGAAATACAAAATATGAAAGCATATTTTGGGATTCATTCTTTTAATTATACTCTGAAATGGTTGGGATAATGGACAATCAAATGGTTAAAAGGTATCCCTGTCGAAACTATGAACATTTGTTGGCAGCAAAGGCTCTACCTATGACAAAGGAGTCATTAAAAAGGCTAAGTTGGAAAGGTTCTTTGTTTTATCATTATCAACCAATAGAGGCCAATTTAAAACTTAGAATGTATTTAATTTTAACAAGAGAAGCAATTAGCAAAAATATCTCTTATTAGATTCAGAACGTATGTATACCTAGTTATATTAGAAGTTTCCTCTTTGATAAGATTTCTATATAAAGAAAGTCTAAGTATTTCAACATTTCTCAGAGATAACTATTTCTCCCAGCGAATCGCCAATTGTTGTGCTGTACAACAACCCCCCATTTCAGAAAATTTTACCTTCAACTATAATATGAAATGGGCCCCTTTTAGATTTATGAATAAAATTGGTATCAACCCATCATTCCTCAAAAGGTCTGAAAGAAACAATACATTATAAACCTTTTGAATGAACATAAATCGGTCTTATAAAAATAAATGAATAATTCTTTATTAGCGCAATAACGAAGGATGCATAACAAAAAGCCCCATTGGTTTGCCCTGATCCGACAAGCGAATAACTATTAGATATCGGGAAAGGTAAGCGATTGTAACAAAAAGCCCTCTCTCTTTGCTCCGATGTGATATCACTATCGGCGATCGGGGAATACAACATACACACAACAAAAGGCACCCTTCTTAACTCTCGATGCGAATTAGCTTTATCGCTATCGACGATCGGGGATTTTGCAATGACACAAATGTAACTACTCGAGCATTCCTCTGGTTTCTGATTGCGATAAAGCTAAGCACGAATTTCAAAAAGGATTGAAAAGGCTTGAGTATATTATGTTAAATTATTATTAAAAGCCTTTCTATTCCCGATAGCGATTCACTTGTGATTAACTGCCAAAAAATCAAAGCCACGCTTAAATGAATTATTCGGAAAATAAACGACATGATGAGCATTTAAATGATTGACAGGATTAAATGGCCAATTAATGGAGCAGTTATGCCAAAATCTCTTCAGATATTGTATCTGCGGCAATATTATTTTAAATCCTTCATTATTCATTGATTGATATAACTCTTTCATACTTGGTTTGCACCACCTATTCTCTGCATTACGTTCATTTTATCTCCTGCACTGAGCTCCTCCGAAGCAGCAAATTTAGGCCAAATGGGGAAGAAATCCAAAAGATTTGGAGCCGCTTCAGCTCTCGCAGTGACAGGACAATCTACCGCCGATCCGGGACCAAGTAAAAAAGGATTGATCTCAGACACTACCTGTCTTGGTCTTGGCAATACTAGATGGCAAAGCATCTATAATCTAGTTGAAGCCGAAAAGCCTGAAGCGGTATCAGTACAAGCTACAGCAGGTTCAAACCAAAAGTCCGAGGCTACCCTAAAGGATTTAGCTGATTCCTATTTACACCGAATAGTGGCTTGAGAGAAAATTCTTCCATACACAGATGTAGTAAGGTGGACAGTTGAGGAAATCCCGGTTACAAACAGAACGTTTTGCACAATCGACGGGAGAGTCTTCGGCTCATTTCAACCCAATGATTTGAGACAAATGTACCATTTGCCTGAACCACAAAAGAAGTATAACAAAGCATTTCTGGAGAAGTTCAGAGATGAAAATGAAACTGAATCAACACCTATACGGGAGTGGAGACAGAACCCCGGAAGACACAAGCATGAGTCCTTGGGTAAGTACTCTGTCGATTAATTATGTTCTCCTTATTGTTACGCTGGGGCGATGATGTGTAGAATTTGGGGATTGCATGATTCCTCAAAATTCTCAATAGAGATGGTTCCTCTAATGGAAGAAGCAGTCAATAGCGAAATAATGGATTGGGGAAATATATTATCTGATAAGTTAGCAACTGCTATTCTTGAGTTCAGAAATAAAACTCGCATTACCTATAGGTCTATTCCTCCATTTTATTATAGTGCCTACATCTTAGATACTCTTTTTTTTAACTCCAAATTTCCTATGCTGGGGTGGAGATGGAGTCCACAAGATCCCATGATGATTCATATCTATCACTAGAAGTTGTGGAAAGCCCATTATATAGACCACCCGTATCAAGTTTGTAATGGATTTATGTTGCCCATTTACTATGCAATTTTTGACAAGCCTGCTTCGAAGATTTCCTCGCAAGTAGAGATTGACTTAACCACCCTAGGAAACTGGTTTAGAGAGGATATATTTACATATATTAGAGTTTCCGGCAGTCTTGCCAGGCCTCATGTTCTTCCCTTGTACATACCCGACAAACTATTGGCTAGAGAAATAGCATATCAGATTATGTCCGCAGGAGTGACCAAGACTCTGAGGAATTCAAAGAGGCAAGTTTGGCCTCCTTTTCCTCTAAGGTGTGGTGTTTACACTCTACATGACTATAAGCATGCAGATAAAGAAGCAGAAAAGATAAATATACTGAATCTCGCCACCCTTCCTAATAGACGATTTGACCCAAGAAAAATCATCTATAATGTACTTGAACATGAAAAACTCACTAAGTTTGAACAAAAAGAAGATGAGTTTGATGACCTATTTTCTTCGGCGGAGTCATTATTTTAGGTTCAAAAACTAGCTAAAATGAGATATCACAAGGACGGGTTAATGGAATTCAACAAACTTAGAGAGCAGAGGTTGCAAACTCTGCCTCTAGATTTACTAGCTACTGCCCCGATGACACAATCAAGCGAGCCTGAACAGCGACTTATCGATGAACCTCCTGCTACATCAGAAATTTTTGAAGAAGTCCAAAGAAAAGAGCAGGAGGAAGTCCAAAGGAAAGCGTAGGAGGAAGTCCAAAGGAAAGCGTAGGAGGAAGTCCAGAGGAAAGAGCAAGAGAAAATACATGAGGAGGAACAGAAAAAAGAGCAGGATAATAGCAGCAAGGATGTGAATGTCGATACCCAGATTGACCCGAAATTGCTCCAAGAATGGCAGCAATTCGATTCCATCATAAGCAATCTGGAAAGCTCAAAAGATGTCGATACACCCAAAGCGACAGATACAAAGGATACAACGTCAAAAAAGATTCCAAGTGAAGGAACCAGCGGCCTACCCCCTAGTACAGACTTAGAAATAATTCCGAAAGATCCTTCGGATCAAATCATTTTGCAGGTGGAGGATATACCTCCATTGGATGTCTTTTACAGCCCAAAACACAGGGCCGTAGTAAAGCGACAGCGAAAAAGGAGAAGGATTGATCAACCTTCCCTGTTCCCAAAACAAATAGAGACAGCCAATGTAGTTTGGAAAGAGGAGTTCGATCCTTCCGATGACATAACAAAGCTGTCCCAGTATGCCAGACCCTATTCGGCGGCCACCATGGACAAGGCATCGGAAGTGAGTAATTCGCTAAAAGAAAAAGACCAGGCAATTATTTTGTTACAAACACAACTATCGGAGGCACAACAGAAAGTTGAACAATTAGAACAACAATTGTTAACATAGCAGCAGTTAAATAATCAACGGAATAAGTAGCTACTTGAATAAAAGAAGAGGGTAGATTCAAGCGCGATTCAAAGGCAGAAATAATTATCAGAAGCATTGGAAAAATTGAAGACGATGAATGAACTAATGGTGAAGACAAAAGATGAGCAAATTGCTCAATTATCACTTCAAATAGAGAAGTTCGAGAGTTTTCCGCAGCCTGCTGATTTCAGAACAGAAGCATTACAGATTAATAAGGCACTGGTAACACAAATAAGACTATTATGTCATAAAATTTATCAAGTTGAGCCCCTATGTGACATAACAACATCAATAATGGATAAATCAGTCGATGCTAGATAGGACTTAGAGCAGACCGATGAGACCTTAACAGATTTTCTTACTTGAGGGAGAGGCAACAAATTTGCCTAAAATCCTAGAATCACATAAAGAAATCCTATTCTTGGAATGGCAGTCCCAGTTGATGAAGGCATAGAGAGAAGTTTCTAGATGCAAGTTTTCCACAAGTAATTTGATTGAATTAATTAACAATACTCTCTATTTATCTAATATGATCTCGCAATATACACTAGGTAAATTTCTATCGGCTAAAACATTGGAGCAATCATGTTATCAGGAGCTGGAAAAGAATGGAAAGTTAATTGCAGGTATTCAAAGTTTAACTTGGGACAACTATTGGTTGTTCTTAGTAAAACCATACAGCCAGAGAGCCACCCTCAAGTGTCTAACATATGCAATCAGGTGTATCATTCTCGATATACACAATGTCACATACTCGGCTCAGCTCCATTCTCGTCTCAGCCGCCCTCAAGAAGTGGAACCGATGCTAGCAATATGCCAACTCAGATCAAAGGGAAAACAACCAGTGATGAATCATGCTGCCGACTACCAAATTGATGTGGAGAAGATATTCAAGATCAAGTTGTACGAATTAAATAGAATCTTATTTTTGTAGTTAGTTAGTTTAATTAAGTATTTATAGACCCTTTCATGCATTTAGAAATGGTCCTCAGTTTTTGTATAAGACTGAAACCTGAAGTTGCACTACTGTACTTCAGGTATATTTTTTTATAAAGACTGGGCCAAATATTCCAATTTTTGACAATGAAGCTTTTATGTGGATGTGCACTACTGCCTTTATTTAAAAGTATCTCTAAGTTGAAAGAAGGAATTTGAATTGCGATTGATGTTAGGAATGATTTGCAGCACATATGGTACTACTATCTATGTTCTGAATTCATTTTTTTATGTGAATTGTTATTTGATTACCCTTGCTATTATTGAATATATGCATGTGTCTCAACAACATTCTTTATATTTTCCACTATTGGATGTCTACAGGATTCTTTTCTTTTAGTCATACATGTATCAGTAATATATAAAAGACAAGTGTAATGATGTTTTATTAATTACTTTGTTCAACTATTTGAACAAAGCAATTATTATATGAATGAATGTCTATCTTTATCAAATAGAGTCATCTATATGCTTATTTCTGAATAGAGATTATCAAACGTTGCACTTAAGAATAGAAATTTCCTGGGATAGAATAGTTACTTGTATTTTCGCTTTTTAGATTAAGTCATCCATCCATTATCACTTATTAGAAAACCAGTCACTCATCCATCCCCCTTTTTATTCATCATTGGGAAACTGGTCCCATTATCTCCAGTTGGAGCCACCATCCCAAACGGAAAAGGAGCTGCATTAAGGTCCAGACTGGGTGGTTTTCCCTGATGTTGTTGCAACGATTTTTGAGGCATCAACATGACTATACAATGCAAACAAACATTATGAAATGTTTCAAAGGTAATGGATATGAAGAGAGGGTACAATGACAGTTAAATGAAGATAAGACCATGTATTAAAACTATAAACTATGCAATCCAACTATAATGAAATTCAAAGCTGTGATCAAATCATAGTGCACCATGAAGTGAATAACAATATGAGCCAGTGGTACTGAAATGTATGGTATGCAGACTATACGGTGAAATGAGTGATATATCAGTCAAAGATCAAGTAATAAATGTCGAGACATGGAGGTAAGTACTGTGGGTTGGTATGTAGGACGACCACGATGAAACAAAGGAAAAACCAACATGCACCAATATACACGTCATCCCCAATTGAAACAACTGTGTTGTATTGGCTTGGAATGTGTGTCGACTAACGAAGAGCTTGGTATATGATACATCTTAGAATCAAGCAAGTGTGGAAACCTAGACGAATAGAGAACTGAACAATACTTCCGTAGGTATTATATTTTCTTTTCATGAATATGGACCATTCAGAGAGTTGGAGTTCTACCAGTGTGTCACCAAGTATTGTAGCAGCTACAACCACCCTCCAAAATTTTCCCTTAGCTTGTTTTTGGAGCCTCCCTAACAACCATCCTTAGCAGCATGTCTTGCACTATCAAGTACATAAGCTTCATTGGTTTTTCAACAGCTTTCCAGCCTGTGCATGATAGCTTGCTTCACTCCCTTCATAGGATACCACTTCGTACTTGGGTTAGCTACTCGCTGAGCAACTCCCTCAGAAAATTGTGCAATTCTGGAAGGGAACCAACCTTCCCTCCAAGAATTGCGCAAATCTGACTGGCAACCTGTTGGGCCCAGAAACTGCGCAATCCTATCAAACATCCTTCCCATTGAAAGTTGTGCAATCTAGCTAAACAATGCAGCTCAACCCAAAAATTGCGCAATTCTGGGTAGTAGTCAGCTGCTCCTCTCAGAAATTGTGCAATCCCTCTGGCTAGTCAGCCCAACTCCTCCTAGTAATTGTGCAAAAATCTCTCTCAGTTAAGTAGATTGTTGCATGTGCCTTTTGGCTGACTGATTCCACCAGGGAATGAGAAAACTTGACTTGCATGCATGGTTTCTTTTTCTTGAAATAACAAAAAACAACATGAAAAAACCATCCCTAGATTTTTGGGATCTATTTTTAGCAGCTGGAGGTTACATGCAAAGATCATTTTAGAAACTTTCCTCCAAGTGTCGTTTTTTCCTAGATTTGTGGCATGCGCATCATGAGCCTCAAACTTATTTATTCGATGCTTTAGAGCTCATTTTTCACATCGATCTTGGAACTCTAACATCCCAAAACACATCCAGGAGCCTTCGGCACATCTAGCTCCACTATTTCTGGGTAAGTCCACTTTACTTGTATTTTGCAACATTTTTGTCACTTTTTATGTTTTGGCTTGTGTGAGTTTTGTCTACATGATTTCTGTGAATGCTTGATGTCATTTTCATGCATGTTATCCTATAGAAGCATTGTTTTAGTTCCCATTTGCATCTCACTGCTGTTGCATGCATGACACTATTTTTCATGAACGGTCGCTAATTCGACGAATCGTTTCACACACATGCATCTTGTTCCATTTTTTGAATCTTGAATTCACTGTTTGCATGCACAATTAGTCACTCCTGCTTACACTCAGTATCCCCATGCATTCACATATTCATATGATTTTAGTTTCTCGTCAGCGGGTCTGGGCAACCTTGGCCTGAACTCTTCCTTACCAGGACAACATTGTGCAATTCTGAGAGGTAAGGCTCTACCTTCCTCCCAGAAAATGCATAAATATGGCTAGTCAGTGCCCTCCAGTCTTGCTTTACGCAATTATGAGAGGCAGTGATTGCTGGCCCAGAAAATTGCACAATGCAGTCCCTGGGCTTGTGTCACTTGATATCTGAATCTCAACACCCAACAAGCTAGTCTAGATTGTGCATTACGCAATTCCAGCAGTCAACTAGCCTCCCGACAGTTCACACTACCCTTTGCGTAGTTCTAGCAGTTAGTCTCCTAGCCTCCTAGTGAAAATTACGCAATCCTTGATAGTAGTTCCCCGGGTATGTTGGATGTTAGTCCTCAAGTTTTCTTTGGTTTTAACCAACATATTTCTTTCCATGTATGTCGCCATGTCTCCAGATATAGCAAGTGTTCATTCGTCTCTTAGCAGTTTAGTATCAATGGCCTCTAAGAGAGCAACAATTGAGCGAGTGTTTATGAGTTTGCCGATATATGAAGACACCAAGTTGATCGTAGACAAAGATATCAAGTTGAAATGGCAAGAGGTTACTGATGCATTCTTAGGCACATTTGGGGAAGATCTTGAAGACCGCCAAGTCTATGTGAAAATTCACAAGTTTGACTTATAGTGGATTGCATGTAGATACCCCACCTTCCCATGCGTAGACATGATATATTGGATCGTCTTGCAGATTGATCCCGAGACGATGACATTGAGCAGTGTCAGCGGGAAAGAGATTGCTACCTTCAGGGCATAGGATTATTAGCATATGTACCACTTGCTGAAGCCAACGATCACCATGGAGACACCCTTCAACATACCGAGCAACAATACCAACTCCAGGGATATCTTGAAGAACTGGGTGAAGGGGCCAGCCAAATTTAGGATGACACCTGACTAGATTTACAAGACAAAGATACTGTGGAAGGTGTATTAGTACTTGGTCATCTTTGCATGTCACTTGTATGGCCATGAGAGCACAAAGACCTTCCCATAGAGTGGGGTGATCATGTTAGACCAACTCGCCAGTGAAGGCAAAGCATGCAACTGGTCCGACATGCTGGCTCACAAGTTGAAGGAATGGGTGACAGAATATCGACGCTGCCCAAAGGTCAGGAAGCAAAAATATACATGTCCCCATACATCTTGGATGCACTCTGTGCCTGTCAGGAGTTCTCGGGCTTGAAGTGGGCATGGACACTGATGAAAACCTCTGTCAATACTTATTGTAAACTATTTTTTGAATGCATCTTTTGAGGAGTCATCACACAACTGTCAGATCATTTTGCCACCCTGGTGTACAAGATGATATTTGAGTAGGATCCACCTTGCATGTCGAAGGCAACAATGGAGGCACTAATCGACATAGCAGAGTGGTATGCCTCACCTCTTGGCACCTTCATACAGATGTACAACGTGGAGAAGCCTTTGCATGTTTTGCCGAAGTTTTCCATGGACAATATTGTCATGCAAGAAGTATCGTACCACATCTCGGTAGGACTGTCAGCTAGGTTGCATCAAAAGAAGCAGGCACCTTGCCCACTCTTCCAATGAGGATCGGGTTGTATGAGATACAAAATCTCAAGAATACGGATGCCGAAACATAAGAGTTCAAGAAATATCCTTTCGGCACTTGGTGTTTTAATCTATATGACCCACATTGTTTTTGAAGGATCACTGAGTGAGAGTACAGTTTCCGTGGATCCACAGGGCATGTCATTGGGCCGAGGAAGACCCATGGAGATATTTTCATGACTTTTATAGGCCCAATGAACCGGTTGGCATCATTGTGGAATGGTTAGCAAAGCAGCGTGAAGCATCATCCAGGAGAGCACCAACAATAGAGGTAAACATATTGGCACATGAGAAAGGCAAGGGAAAGATTTTAGACAACACAGAGGCAGAACAAAGCTGCAAGTTCAGAGCAGACCCACTTGTGCAGAAAGAACCTTTGGCAGTAGAGGTGAAGAGGCATGAGTTGAAGGAGAAACTTCGGAAGGAACAAGAGCCGTGCAAATAGGAGAAGGAGGCACAACACAGAAAGATATAACAGAGGGCACAACATGTACAAAAAGATGAAACTGTGCTTGTATAGGTAGTAGACTCATCCGAGCAGCTGGAACATAGAAGACAGGGTGAGCAGTCACAGGAGTAGGACTTTTATCAAGAGATTGAATGAGCACTTGAGCAGATGGATACAAAGATGGAGCAACCAGAGTTAGAGAAAGACATCAACCTCACGCCTTACCACCAAGGGTTGATCCACTGGCTTCACAGGATCTGGAAGCAGAGTAGGTCCTAAGTGACCAAGGAGATACTGAGATCCTTGGAGGCAATCTGGAAGAACAGATGCAGAACATATCATTCGATGAGTCACGTCATAGATTTTTGCAATCGCGCAGAGTGTCTACTCCTTATGACCACATGTCTCCTGTGTAGTTTGAGGAACAAGTGATTGTATCTGACGTGTGCAAGCATCCGACAACATTGGTTGATGCTACCAGAGCATATGCTGAAGCCACTAGCTTGAATGTACGCTTCTTGATAACAGATAATGAGCAAATGATTAAGGAGTTACAGACGGCCAAGCAGGTAGGAGAATTGGTTACAACATCCACTTGATCAGAGTTGAAGAAGGTTATATTGGATGAAGTATCATCCCTTGAGATAGTCATGTGGGAGTTTGTTATCGGGAAACCTAGTGTCCATTTAGAGCTTCTAGTCCCACTAATATGGGTAGCTATCTTAGAAACAAACAAACTAAAGTTACTTGCATTTTCCTTTATGAGAAGTAGATGAGAGAGAAGCAGAGAGTACCAACCTCTGTCTTTCACTTCGCTCCTTGCTTGTTTCCTCTCCCCTTTGACAGATCTTTGTCGCTCCTTCCTCACTTGTCCCACTTCAAAGAACACCTATAGAGTCAAAGCAACATAATACCATCAAAGCATAGAGATCTACAATCTAAGCAATATAGGATCAGATATATATGACCACACAAATGCATTATCAATCAGAATACAAGATTGTGGAAGGAAAACTTCATAGCTTTATTGTAGAAAGAGTAGAAGAGAGGTACAACCCATTGATCTGACCCAACATCATCCTCCCAGCATGAATCCCTTCTTCACCTCATGAAAAGCTTAGATCACCCAACACTATGATGTTCCACAAAGAAACCAATAACACTTCCTTACAAAATACAAGATTCCAGCCTTTGGATCTCTGGGATGAGGGATCCATATATAGATGTTTGCAGGTGGGTGAGTCAACTTCGGGATTTTGATTAGTGTCCTCTCTTTGATAGTTCTTGGTCCCACTTGGAGATTCATGATCTCTTACTCATCCCTAGGTGAATTCAGAGAGACAAGTGTCAAATGGGCAGTTTCTAGAAGATTCTTTGGGTTTCCACCTAGCCAACTACTTCTGCCATTTGTCTACTCTCACTCATCGCACCCCATAGAAGGGATTTTCAGTATGCATCACACTTTTTGCATGTGGCAGGTAAGATGCATCGCACCCTTAGCACTGAGCAGTCTGTATGGTCTAGTTTTGACCAGTTCTGAGCAGTTTTTTATGGAGAACTTTTGGGAGATGATGTAATCAGTTGACCTTGCTCCTTTAGGGTATGAAACAACAGTTTTAGGGACTTAGAAGCCCTTGGTTTATGGACATATTTGATTGCGGTTACAGTTCCCAAATATGTCTATAACAGTTGCCCCCTAAAGCATGAGGTCGTAAATCTTTTTGATGTTGGGTGAAATGCTTTATCATGAGGATCCAAGGTTTTTCGAATTGGAAGGTGACCTGTAATAAGATACAATACAATACATTATCTTCATAATGTTTTCATGATCTAGCTGAGGCAGGCATTCCCATGCTCAGCTTTATAAATTCATTCTCATGTACATAGGACAGACAACCATCTGTGTGGCAGACTGATGATTCTAGTAGAGCCATCATCCTTTGGCTTGGATGATTATCTGTGCAACAATGATGTGCATTTGATGTCTTTATTTTCTTGAATATATCACAGCTTGGATGGATGGAACTAGATCTGGGGTCTTCAAAACTTGTTCAATCTTCACCTGAAGTACAAGTCAATCCATGTGAAAAGATGTTCTGGAGTCAAACATGGAAAGACATCGCCCGATTACTAGCCAATGATGTAAGCTGTTAACAGGCACGAGAGGAATCACCGATAATGATGATGACCCTCAAGGTACGACAGTACAATTCATGTGGTGTGAAAATGGGACTTGGCATCGAACACTAAGAAAAATCTTTCGATCGAAGGCCATTAAGGTAAACATGTCGCCAAAAGTGAGAAACTTTCCATTGAGGCATGCAAGCTTCAAAGTACTGAAAGGGTTATTCCTAGGTCGACTTCTTGGATAATGAGCTGATGTTGATAAGAAGTGACCCATCGTAGGAGGGAATTAATGAATTCCACGTCTACGACATGGAACGGAGCAAATGATTTTGTGGAGGTGAAAACGATCTGATGATACAAGGTTCAGGGTGGCGATCATGAAAGAACGAAGCGTGAAGGTATTACAGCGGATGAGACACAAGCTGGGTTGGTGATTTTTCTGAGCGACTTCTCTTGAACATATCGGTGACACTGAAATGGATTGGTAGTGTTAACCCCAAAAATGGATGGTACGGTGGACCAATGGTAATATGACTGGTGAACGAAATAACCCAACCCGACTCAATCATGGTGATGGAGTGAAAGTGTCATGTTCAAGAGCGACTTGCCACCAATAAAGTTTCTTCAAGTTTTCTTCCCAATTTTTTCCCCAATCATTGCTGACCAGTGCCTCTTTATTTTTGTCAAGCTTGAGGAGGATGACATATGCTTGTTCTATAATTTTCCCTTCGGGAAAACCCGTCGCTATGTTTTAACGAGCCT